>LVTN01002179.1:3922-42332 GCA_001649415.1 Musa itinerans
GCATACAGTGGCCCCAAGAGTTTTCCGAGGTTGGGGATGTAGTTACGGGCATAGTTTAGGATGCCCAGCCAAGATCTTAGTCCTTTCTTCGTAGTCAGGTTCTCTTCTTGGTATTCCGTGATTCTTTTGATAATATGAGGCTGTAGCTTGATTCTTGAATTTCCCAAAATTGCCCCAAGGAATTCTATTTCTTTGACTGCTACCTTCATCTTTGACGGGCTTAGTACTAGACCATTCTTCTGGCAGATTTCCAGCATATGGGCCAGGTGCCTGGCATGGTCCTTTTCATTCTCTGAAAATACCAAGATATCATCAATGTATATCGCAATGTATTCTTCTGTACCTTTAAAACATTCATCCATTTTTCTCTGGAATACCGCAGGCGCATTTTTTAATCCAAATGGCATTGATTTTCAGTCATGGTCCCAAGAGCTATACTTGGAGATAGCAGAAGAGGACAAATATTTACGTAATAAGTGATCATTTTGAGCAAGGTTCCCCGAATGCACATAGATCACCTTGCGAGTCCTTTGGGCTTGGCTTCGCTTGTAGTTACGAGAAGTGCAAGTGGAATCCAGTAGCTAGAAGTAATATACAAAGAGTGGCTAGAAGTAATATACAAAGAGTGGAATCCAGTAGCTACAGACTCCAAATTATCGCACGGCTCCCCGAGGCTCAGTGCGATGACTAGTGCTTAAAAACAAACTGATTCCCTGGACTCCAGTAGCTAGAAGTAATATACAAAGGTTCCCCGAAAACGCATTTTTCTCTGGAACTTGTTATGTAATAAGAACTGACTGAAAAATACCCTCTGCTCAATTACCTTTCAGAGATAAGGATGGTATATTTATTTGGTATCTTCAAATTTCAATTTAAAGTTTCTTTCTAAAGGAAGTTATATTTATTTATCTTTATAAAATAAAATTCAATTTTAGTTATTTTATTAGTATTTAATTATTTTTTATTTATTTTGATATTGACAATAGTGGAAAATTAATTGCTCATATTCGAAAAGCTATTCCAAGTCTACCAGCATATAAATATTGCTCCTTTCAACTTATTTCAATTTTTTTCCTCTGCATCTGGACATGACAAAATAAAAGTATCATGTTGCACTGCGTTACAAAACAAAGCATTATAATTGTCAGTCACCATATGGCTGACGAACTAACAAAGTGTAGATGTAGAACAAGAAACAAGCCGGTTTTATTGCGAGAGAGAGGCAGCTCATCAGTGGTGATAGATATAAGAATCGTGCTCGTATACAAGAAACAATTCGGTGGTTCCGGTTGAGCTGATGAGCCTGCTGATAGTGTAGCCCCATGCCATCCGAAACTTGCCGGTCCCTCCGACGATGGTTCGCTCCATCGTCTCGCCGACCACCTCCTTGCCGACGATGGAGATGCTGCTCCCGTTGTACTCGCCGGAGGTGAACACGAAGTTTAACATATAGAGGTACGCCGACGGGCTTTCTATGGACGCCTGCACGGTAAGATCATACGTCCTTCCGATGAGCATCGAGCTCGACTCGGGCCCTTCCTTCAGGATGTTGTTGCCCACCGCGATGCTCCCGAAGGTGCTGTTGCCGGGGGGGCTGACGACGGTGACGGTGGTCGCGTTGGGGCCGCCGTAGTAGACGTGAAAGTAGAAGTGCAGGTGGGTCATCTTCTCCTTGGGTTCATCGCTGCTGGCAGTGGCAACAGCGGCAAAGAGGAAGAGGAGGAGGAGAAGAGGGAGGGATGGAGATGGGGCCATGGAGAAGCTTATGCAGGGGTGAACAGATATATGGGTGGATGGAGAGACATGAGAGGTTTGCTGGGCTTTTTATAAGGAGAAGTAGAACAGTGCTCTGTTTTCGTTCTTAATTCAAACTGATTTTGGGGTCAAACTATTAGAATAAAATAAAAAGAAATGAAGACTATATAGAATTCCATAAGAAAAGAATATATATTAGTCTATCTTTTTACTGTCTTGTGAGAAAAAACAGGTCATGAAGCGGAATATAGATGCAAATGAGTTGATGCCTCAATGATGGAGTCGTGTCTAATCTTCCCGTTTATGAGTCATTTGACTAAAGTAAGTCACGAGGTGGAAGGAAGTTTCATCAACTTTGGCTGTTATCGTCCCATACAAAGATCCTATTCATGGATGGAATATAGTAGTAGCAGCCCCATTCATGCTCAACTCAGCGAGTAGGACATTTAGTCAAACTGCAAGCACCGAAAAAGAAACAATTCACAGATCTGTGCACTGATGCATCAGTGGGTCGACAGAAGTGAAAGATCGGAGGGATCCAAAGCTTACATCTTTGATTCACTGCAACTTTTTGTATAGCTCATCCACCTCTCAGCAGCACATAGCTAGCTGAATGGCAACACCTGCAGTAATGAAACTGTCGAAGGTTGAAGGTGTGACGGACGGCGTTGGAGGTGGCGTTTCTCTTACTCCGTTGTTGCTGACCTACTCCTGCGAAGTAGGTGGAGACTTGGAAGAGCAATCGATTTATAAATAATATTCACATCCGATAAAATTGAAATCATGCAGAGACATACACATTCCATATTCACATCTGACATAATTGAAATCATATAGAAAAAATTAGCATGATATCCTTGCGCATACACGAGGATGACCCACTAACCAAACAATCCAAAAAATCAAATTTAAGTTGGAGTTCCAAAACTTGAAAACATGCCTTCTGGCTTTGACTGGCTGAAAGATGCGTCCTCAAATCTATTCATGATTGTGACCATAGGAGGAATAACGATGGCTGAAATTTAAACTAAAAGTTTTTACTGATTGCTGCATATAAGATTAAGATTTCAGGTTCATATAGCAATCATGCGCATGCATGTTTTTATTTTACAGATTGATTAATTTGCTTAAATCTTATTTTATTGTAAGATCTGTCTATTTTACTATTGTTCTAATGATTTATGGAAAAGTTTGGTGATCCCTTAACGCATGACCATCTATTTCAGAGAAAATGCATATTAGAAAAACAATGGAAGTAAATTTTAGAGGCCTTTCACTGCCTGTGGCTTTAGTTACCAGATGCTCTATTACATCAATAGAGTCCCATAAATTTTCCTAGCCGATCATAAACCTATTGGGCTTTTCGGTTTCTCCTCAGCCATCCCATCATTAGCTAATTCACAAGGCTACGTTTTCTTGTTTTTCCAATTCACATACATATCCAAGTCAATTCTAGCAACCATTAAAATTTAGCATATGTCACACAAGGATATCCAACTAAATTCCAAGGTACTGTCAGCTCTGATTCAACTATGTTACACTGACTCATGACTGGTGAGCTATTCCACGACCGATATATGAGTTAACTATGTATTATCATTTTTATGGTTGATGTGGTAAAATTGGTAAATAAAAATTACCTTCCGGTTGTAATGATATAGTCACGTGAGAAAAAGAAATCTTACCTATTAGCCATAATGGTTTGTTAGATGTCCTCTAAATATTGTTATATTGTGCGTTGTTCTCAAGCGATAGTACAATTTGTATATGTTCGATCACCATGAGCTTCAAGCTCCAGTCGAGGCCTTCCTAGAGCAGGTCGTCGATGACGTCGATCTCACTATAGTGGTGAAGATCTTGCTCGCACACCTACAAAATCTCACCATGCACAAATCTAATTTCTTCACTTATTTTCTTGCTATAATCTTGTAAAAATGTTTAAACACATTTATTATAATAAGTCAATTGTTAGCTAATTCTATATCCATCTCAGATATTTTTTCAATTATAATAAGTAATCGCTCTATTTATTTACTGACTTCATGAATTGATTTATGATAATTTAATTACCCAATTACTTCCCAATTGTATGTTTCGGGTTCGCTTAGATGATCAAAATATAATTCTATGTTATGTTAAGAGAAGAATCTGATGCAATTTTATACGGATACTACCTGAAAATAGAGTCAAAATTAAAATAAATCATTATGATTCAATATGAGGGGACCTATAATTTATAGGCTTCACAACAAAGATTTAAATGATTAGATGATTTTTTTAAAGCATTAGTAGATATCAAACAAAGTATTAATAATAATATACTAATCAAATATTGATATCAACAAATGGGAACAAAAGAGTATTAGGATTAATTGTCCGTAAATCACAAGAACTCATGCAACATGTATCGATATAATAATATTTATAAATGTAATCGATATGCACATATATTGCCCTATAAGTATTGAGATATAAATTAGACATCCATGTAATAATCCTAACGACTAATGGAATGATGTTGTCTCTTTCATTGTCTATGGATATGCTCATCCCAACTATTGGTGAAGGAACCGTTTATAATCTGTTGATCCCTAAAGAGAATTATGAACTTATGTTTGTCTTTATGATTGTTTTTGTAGGGAATAATATCACATATATATCATTATATATCATATTCGTTAATTTATTGGTACATCCATGCATAAATTCAAAATAATGTTTATAGATTATATAGAAAGATGAGTTAATCATTATATGCTAGATATATAATTATCAAAGATATCAAAATAGATTCATTCTTACAATATAAGACTTGAGATTTAGTCGGCATCCGGTGATATATAATCATTATATGCATTTGCAGCTCCTTTCACAAGTAACTCATATAAGTCATCCTATTATCAATGTACCACTAAATTAATAAAATTTACTATGTCAATGAAATCAATACGATGGATAAGTCGTATTTGATGCAAAGATTTAATTCAGTCTTTGAAGATGTTGTTACCGAGAGGACCGACGACGATGACGATTATGTTTGAGCCGTAGTCGTAAAAGCAGAAACAGGGTGGATCTTTTTCCCTTTGTATTCTTAACTACTACTCTTATTTGGCAAATAATGACAAAGAGAAAAAGGAGAGTAAAGGATGGAGATGAGGCTATGGTAAAGTTTCTGAAATTGAAGATGATAATATTATACCTATCAAATTATTTATAAGTCAATCTTAGTCTTACTCATACAAGGAGTGAGTTTTCTTTCCTTTGTGTTCATGACTACTACTCTCAATGGCAAAGAGAAAGAGTGAAGAATGTAGATAAAGCCATTGTGAAGTTTCTTAAACTAAAGTTGATAGTATTGTACCTATCATAACATAGTACATGTAAGATGTAGTCGTAATTGATGAATTATTTTACTTTATCTATAAGTAACCATATCCTAAAGCTAATTGACCTATCAGCTTCATGAGACTCAAACTATTAGTTAAAATATTTAAGTTAAAATTAATTATAATATATTCATCACATCTTTATAAATTAATATTAATTTTTTATTTTGGATGTCGGATTAATTAAGATGCTACAATGGAGGATCTTAGTAAAAAAAAAAAAGGATTGAATGCAAAAAATAATAATAAAAGAAATATGACGAAACAATCTGTCATGAGTTCGAGAGCATAAGAGGTTCTCGTACAGAGAGCTGGTCACTCACAACAAGAGACTTCTCAAGGAGAAAAGGAGTCTCTTAAGGAGAAAAGGGGATGCCTTGGGTCGGTCTACGAAGGTTACTTTAAAGAGGTGAGGCATGATGTGACCATCAAAAGGATTTCCAAGAGATCAAAATAGGAAAGAAAAGAAAACACGTCCGATGATAAGGCCATTAGCCGTTAGGGGATCGAAACTTTGAGCAGTTCATCGGTTGGTGCCATAGCAAGTGTTGCTCATCTACTAGTTCATACCCAACGGAAAACTCCTACCTCTATAGCACCATGAAGTACTTTGAGTGGCCTGTGTGGCACAGGCTAAGAAGATCGACTAGGACGAGTAAGTAAATGTGTGGTGCATCGCAACATCAAGCCAGAAATGTCTTGCAGGATTTGGCATTCGAAGGCAAGTTGGGCGTTGTGGACCTTGCTAGGCTCATGGATCACGACCTTGCATATGATCGTTTTGGCAAGGATGAGGGATACATGGTTCCTGAATGCTTTCTACCCCTAGCCCTAGCTAGCAAGGTCAACAAATAGTTGGATGTCCAGAGGAATCATGACATTGGAGATTGCATGCAGAAAGATGACAAAGCAAATGGTGTGAGAGATCTTTGGAAGGTGAGCCACTGTGGAAGCGACAGACCAGAAGCTAGACAATGACTTCCATAAGATGCGGATGAAGAGCTTGATGATGTTGATGAATTTGATGCTGTTGATGAATTTTGTGACCAACGATTTTTTTGTGTTTAAACATAAGCTAAGATCAAGATTGATATTATAATAAAGTTGGAATGAGCTCGGCGTGAAAGGAGCTATGGGCCAATCATAATACAGAGCTCCTACTAGATGAGATCGATATTCTTACATTCTTCTCACATCAATGGAAGAGTTCAAGTCTACCTTGTCAGCAGCCAATATCTAAAAGTAGTCTACAAAAGTCTTGTTGACAGTTCGACAAGATGTGGTTGAGTCTTCAATCAGCTACATCTCGAGGTTCTATAGAGAAACTCGTGAAGTCATGATGCGGTTAACTTTCACTTTACTCCTTCATACCTTTGTCATTGGCTTTAAACATCATGGGTCCAATGGTTGATAACCAAGATGCCCAAAACGAAGCTTTTCGATCTACTTTAAAGGGAATCCGACACATAGTAGTCGAAATCATCGTGACAATAAAATATGACAATACTAGATATAGAAATGTACAATCTTCATTCCTTCAACCTCCATCATAGTGTGATTCTAAGTTGTCTATAGTTAATAAATGCCCAAGGATGGATCTATTATAAAGATAAAAGTTGTCTTACACCCCGACTATTCCAAGTTGACAATGTCTTAACTCGTCCAAGTCAATTACTTCTTCAAGTTGATCATGTCCTGATCGTATCTTTAAAATGACTATCTTTTAGGTTAATTGCACCCTTAAATCCATTGTATCCGTTCGGTCGGGCATGTCTTAATATCGATCATATCCTTTGAGATGATCATATCCTCTTACATCATCATAAGAACAATCATCATCAATCATACTCTTATATATTGGTGTATACCTAAAACGATTGTGTTTTCAAGTCAGTCATACCCCCTAAGGTTGCAACTTGGTATATAAAAAAAAAAAAATGATAAAATTTTGACCATCTAAATCTTGAGGCTTGATCTTCTCCTTAAAACAAAGAGTCCTCAACCTTGGTGTGTATTTTTGTTTAACCTTAATTGACTGATAATAAAAGTAAATAAGGGAACACAAGGTTCGCAATCTCTTCATGAGGGTGACTTTGAGATCAAACTCGACCTTAGCAAGTCGAATAGTTCGTGGTAGGCACAACCTTCACAGGTTTGGCACCCCAATGCCAACCATAGTAGGTTGGGCCATGTCACCACACCCATGTTAAAACAAAGAAAAAGAGGGTCATTTATACACCCTTGAACAAGAGTGCCATCGATGAAGAAGCAGATAGGTTCTTGAGATATTACATCGTTACAACAGTCAAATGGATTTGGAGGAGGAAGAGTACGGTTTGACGTACTGATCAACGGTAGGAGTTTATTGGAGGCGCTTATAACACTGTTAGTAATATATAATTACAACATACCGCTGTTAGTAACGTAAAGCCGAAAATTAACCATGGTCGCACGCTTGACATTCTAACCACTATACTACAACGAGTTCGTTGTGTTGCACCAAATTAAACACTTATCTGTATACTATTATGTAGAACATCAATTTAGATTTATTCGGCTAATTTTTTCTTGTGTGATTGTTTGCTTTTTTGATATATGCACATAATAATATTGTCAAACAGAGGAACTCGAAGATCTTGAACTAGAAGCTCCTTCACAAGTTCAAGCTAAGATAAAAGTCTTTCATAATCCATCTTGTTATTAGAAATTTTGAATCTAATTCATATACTTGCTGGTGAATAGGGCCCATCCCCGAGGAGCTTGTGCGGCCTCAAGCGACTGTTGGTTGAGATCGAGATAAAATATGCTGATGTCTTAGGTTTGTCGTCGTCAGGATATAATGAATGTCGAACTCACCAAGTCAGCCCGACACATTGAGTCGATAGAGGTCGAGCAATTTGTCGGTGATTAGATGTATCATATGTGCTTGATGTAATCGTTCTGATAAAGATACATTATTCATTTCTTCATTTATTGTGATTTAAATATTTTAGCTTTTTATTCATTATAAATATAATCATTATTATTAAATATTTTATTTAATATCATTAAAATTATTTTTTATAGTTTAAACGTCACAAATTTAAATTAATTCTTAAACGTTACAAAGTTGGTGATAATAAATGTTCTTGATGGGAGAACATCTATATAAATGAGGGTTTTGGTCCCTGGACTCAATATCTCTAAAAGTCTAAAGGATTTCCTACACCATCTAAAGCGAGAGTTTTGAGCCGAGAAGTGCCAAAATAAGAAGAGAAATAATTGCTGAAATTTTTGACAACAATGGTTGGAGGTATGCAATTTTCGTTTCCGCATAAGTTTTCTTGTGTTTCTATTGTAATGGTTTAGAAACACATATTTGATATTAAAATTTTTAACAGTTGGTATTAGAGTCATTAACCTCTGTTTTGATATTAAAGAGTTTTCATTTTTATACCATGAATATGGCTTGATTTTGGTTTCTTTTTAAAACTTCTTGATATATTTCATGTTGAAAATCATGATGATATAACATTTTCAGTATTTTTAGTCGATAAAATGCTCATATTATGTATAAATATTTAGTTATATTAATTTATGCTTACGAGTCAAATTTATATATCCAAAATGTCTAGTGACTTATATAATCTTAATCAATTAGGGATTAGCCACAACATCCTTAATTAATTAAAATTATATATAAAGTTAAAATAAGGATCATATAAGTAATTATACATAATATTGTGACTGATTATATTTAATATAATAATTATTATCCTATATGATCTTTTATTATATTTATATAATTAATCAAGAAAAATACCATATTATTTTCATAATTTACCCACAGGGATTATGAATTAGAATATAATTTGATAGTTTTATCATAAAGACCATTTGAATCTATTTGAATTAAAAATTTAGCCCACAAGTATTTTTTTTGTCATCAGATTCATCTTTTGGCATGTTTCACATTAGTAAAACATACAATTTAAACTATTAAGCCTTAAATTTTGGTATAAACATGTTTGAATTTATGCTTTCTCAAACTATTAATTTCTCTGATATTCGATGTGACATTCCCAAACTTAAGGGTGATAATTATAAGATATAGAAGGAGAGGGTTCTCCTCTGTTTAGGGTGGATGGATATTGATTATGCTATTAGGAAAGACGAACCACATATAATCACTAATACTAGCACTCCAACTGAGGTCACGTTATATGAGCGATGGGAGTAATCCAATCGGGTTAGCGTGATGTTTATCAAGACTAAGATAATTGCTGGCATACGTGGTTCTGTTGACCAACATGAGAAGGTTCAAGACTTACTACAAGCTATTGATGACCAATTCGTCACTTCGAAAAAGGCACTAGCAAGTATCATAATAATGAAATTCTCATCCCTTAGACTCACTAATATAAAGGGTGTGCATGAGCATATAATGTAAATGCAAGATATTGTGACTTAACTTAAGAAACTTGAGGTTAATATGTTAGAATCATTACTGGTACACTATATTCTGAACATCCTTCCACATCAATACGAGCCTTTTAAGATTTTATACAACACATATAAGGACAAATGGTCAATCAATAAACTAGTGACCATGTATATTCAAGAAGAAGAGAGGCTAGTGATAGAATTGGGTGAGAGTGCATTGGTGGTCACCATTCACGGGAAGAATAAAACTAACAAAAATCAAACCAATCAGAAAGCTCAGTAGGGAAATGGTCAAATACCACCCTAAGCTGATATCAAGAAAGAAGCAAAGTGTTTCTTTTGTAAAAAGAAGGGACGCATGAAGAAGGAATATACGAAATTCCAACAATGGCTTGAAAAAAAAGGTAAACCAACCTCGTTTGTGTGTTATGAATCTAATATGATTAATTTAATATTAACACATGGTGGATTGACTCTGGATCAACAATCCATATTGCAAACTCTTTGCAGAGTACATAAAACCTATGGAAGCCAGTGGGAAGTGAGTAAAGTATATTATCAAGTAATAAGATTGGCTCATATGTAC
The DNA here is from genome assembly GCA_001649415.1 of Musa itinerans. Taxonomy (NCBI): domain Eukaryota; kingdom Viridiplantae; phylum Streptophyta; class Magnoliopsida; order Zingiberales; family Musaceae; genus Musa; species Musa itinerans. The sequence continues at coordinate 14,072 of LVTN01002179.1, forward strand.
AGGTAATTAGAACATATATTTTAACTTTAAGTAATGGTTTTGTTTTAAAATTGGAAAGAACCTTTTATGTACTAAGTTTCTGATGAAACTTAATTTCTATTTCCAAACTTGTACCAGTTGGATATTCCTTTAATTTTCAAGACACATCATTTCGTTTATTATATAAATCTGATTGTGTTGTGTTGTGAAAGGTATTTTGTCTGATGGTCTTTATTGTATTTTCTTACAAAATGATGACACTCAAAGTTCAATGTATGTTTACGTTGGCATTAAAAGGTGTAATATTAATGAGGACTCCACTATATTATGACACTGAAGATTAGGACATATCTTCATAGGGAGAATTAAAAGACTAGTTAATGATGGGATACTTAATACTCTTGATTTTACTAATTTTAAGATTTGTATGGACTATATTAATGGAAAGCAGACCAACAAGTCCAAAAAAGGTGCTAATAGGAGTTTAGACATACTAGAGATCATTCATACTGATATATGTTATCCAGACATGGACACACATGGTCAGAAATACTTCATCTCCTTTATAGATGATTACTCACAATATATATATATATCTATTTGCTTCATAACAAAAATGAAGCATTGGATGCCTTCAAAGTTTTTAAGGCTGAAGTTGAGAACCACGTTGGGATATATTGTCTTCCTTGACCTATGACCACACACTCTAAGAGTGGTATTTTCAAACCACGTCAAATCCTTGACCTACAAGCTATCATGGATTCCTCATCCATCACCGTTGAACCCACCACCTTCACTCAAGCCCAAAAATCTTCGCATTGGCATACTGCCATGTATGAGGAATATAATACCCTCTTCCATAACTTAACATGGGATCTGGTACCATTTCATCATTCCCAAAACATCATCGGGTGTAAGTGGGTCTTTCTAATTAAGCGGAACTTAGATGACTCTATTGCCCGATATAATGACTTGGAGTTGATTTCACTAAGACATTTTGTCCCTTGTTAAACCCACTATAATCTGGCTTATCCTAAGTCTAGCCACCACTAAGGGTTGGCAATTACGATAATTAGATGTTAATAATACCTTTTTACAAGGGTCTCTAATCGAAGATGTTTTTATGTAATAACCTCTTGGTTTTACTCATCCTCAGTATCCAAAGCATGTTTGCAAACTTCGAAAAGCTATTTATGGACTTCGTCAGGCTCCAAGAGCTTGGTACACTAAACTTAACTCTTTTTTTACTTCAGTTGGCTTTCTCAACTCCAAATCTGACATTTCGTTATTTCTACAACACCATGGAGACACAATATATATTTTGATATATGTGGATGATATTATTGTCACATGTAGCAATCCCGTAGAAATCCAAGCATTCATCAAACAGTTAGCAAATCGATTCTCGCTTAAAGATCTAGGACCCTTGAACTACTTTCTGGGCGTAGAAGCTACATTCACATCTTCAGGTCTCTTTTTATCACAACGAAAGTACATTCAAGATTTGTTATTAAAGACAAATATATAGGATGCAAATGTGATTACAACCCCTCTCTGTTAATGGTTCTCTCAAATTATCTGATGGAAGTCCTGCTATGGAACCGACTCAATACCGCCAAGTTGTTGGCTCTTTACAGTACTTAGCTCTCACCCGTCCAGACATCTCCTTTGTAGTCAACAAATTATCACAATTTATACAAAGGCCGTCTACTATGCATTGGTCTGCGGTCAAACAAATTCTACGATATCTTAAAGGGACCCTCCATTATGGTCTCTTTCTTCGTAAACACTCTCCACTTTATCTTCATGCCTTTGCCGATGCCGATTGGGCAAGCAACTTTGAAGATAGAATATCCACATTGGGGTATATTGTCTTCCTTGACGCTAATCCAATCAGTTGGAGTTCTAAGAAGCAAAAGATAGTCGTACGGTCTACAACTGAAGCTGAATACTGTGTCATTGCCACTACCACTATAGAACTCAATTGGATCACAAATCTACTCAAGGAACTCAACATCAATTCCACTCCTACAATATATTATGATAATGTCGGAGCTATCTATCTGTGCGCTAATTCAGTATTCCACTCATGCATGAAACATATTGCTATCGACTTCGACTTTATGCGAGATCAAGTTGTCCACCGTCAACTTCGTGTTTCTCATGTACATACGGTTGATCAATTAGTCGACTCGCTCACGAAGCCTCTTGCTCATAAACTTTTTGCATTGCATCGATCCAAGATTGGTATCCTTGATAGGAGCACCATCTTGCGGAGGCATGATAGCAGATAAGATTTCCCTAACTGTATGAGGAAATCTTTCTACTCTGTTGAGGAAAATCCTCCCTCTTAACCTGTATAAATAGGAGTGGACATGTCAATACGAATATAGCTTCTTTAGTAATTTCTGTCTTCTATTCTCCTTTAATAAATACACTATGTCTGGTTCTCCAAAATGGTGTTGTAGAAAGAAGAAACTAAACATTATTAAATATAGTGCAGAGTATACTTAGCAACTCAAATCATCCTAAGTTCTTGTGAATGGAAGCAATAAAGATGACTATGTATATATTAAATCGAGTTTAAACCAAGGCTGTCCTAAAGACACCATTTGAACTATGAAAAAGTTAGAAACGGAGTTTGCGACATATGCGCATTTAGGGATGTCTGTCTGAGGATAGGATATATAATCCACAAGAGAAGAAACTAGACCCAAGGACTATTAGTGGGTATTTCATTGCATATGCCAAAAAGTTCAAAGGTTACAGGTTCTATTGTCCATCTCACACAACTAGAATTGTGGAATCAAGAAATGCTAAATTTCTAGATGATGACATGATTAGTGGGAGCGATCAGTTCAGGAACATAGTTTCTGCACAAGATCATATAGAATTTCAACCTTCTACATCAAATGATAGATTAGTTATAGTTCATAGCACTCATCAAGTACAAACTAGTGTTGAACAACTAATCGTTAAGATTCTACAAGTTACTGACAATATTCTAATAGATCAAGCAGTTCAGGAATTATAACAAGCTCCTGAACAACTAGATGAACCACAAGTTCTATAGGGAAATATTTGTACAACATTACGAAGATCTTCTAGAAATAAAATATCTGTAATTCCTAGTGATTATATTATATATCTACAAGAATCTGACTATAATATAGGAGCAAAAAATGATCCTAAAACCTTTTCACAAGCCATGAGTTGCAACGAATTAAATTTGTGGCATGATGCTATGAAAGTAGAGATGAATTACATGAAGAGCAATGAAGTTTGGGATCTTGTAGAGTTGCCTAAAGAAGCAAAGGCAATCGGTAGCAAACGGGTCTTTAAACCAAGAAAGATTCGTTAGGCAACATTGAGAGATACAAGACAAGACTTGTTGCAAAGAAATTTACTCAAAAAGAGGAAATCAATTATACAGAGATGTTTTCTCCTATATTTAAGAAAGATTCTCTTCATATCATTTTGTCATTGGTTGCTTATTTTGACCTTAAGTTGTAACAAATGGATGTGAAAATAATATTTCTTAATGGAGATCTAGAGGAAGAGGTTTATATAAAACAGCATAAAGGTTTCTCCTCTAATGTTGGTGAACACTTGGTTTATAAGTTTAAGAAGTCTATATACAGTTTAAAACAAGCCTCCCGCCAATGGCATTTTAAATTCTATAAAGTGATTTCTTCATTCGAATTTGTTGAAAATCCCATTGATCAATATATATACCAGAAGGTTAGTGAGAGTAAAATATGTTTTCTTATTTTATACGTAGATGATATTTTGCTTGCAATCAATGATAAGGGTTTGCTGCATAAGGTGAAACAATTCCTTTCTAAAAATTTTGACATAAAGGATATGGGTGAAACATCTTATGGCATTGGTATTAAGATCCATAGAGATAGACCTTGAGGCATTTTAGGTCTATCACAAGAAATTTATATCAATAAACTTTTAGAAAGCTTTCCAATGAAAGATTGTTCATCAAGTGTTGCTCCCATTGTGAAAGGTGATAGGTTCAATTTGAGCAAATGCCCAAAGAACAATCTTGAGAGGGAATCAATGAAAAACATATCATATACTTCTACCGTAGGAAGCCTTATGTATGCTCGGGTCTATATTAGACTTGATATTGCATTTGTTGTGGGGATGTTAGGTCGATATCAGAGTAATCCATGTATGAACTATTAGAGAGCTTCAAAGAAAGTGATGAGGTATCTACGATGAACCAAATATTACATGCTTATGTATAGACATACAGACAATATTGATGTGATTGGTTACTCAGATTCAGACTTTGCCAGTTGTGTTGATTCTTGTAAATCAACATCAGGATATATTTTTTTGATGGCTCATAGAGCTATTTCTTGGAGAAACACCAAGCATACCGTGACTGCTACTTCTACCATGGAAGCTGAGTTTGTCTCATGTTTCGAGGCTATTTCACATGGTGTATGGCTTAAGAGTTTCATTTCTGGGCTTAGAATCATGGATTCTATTTCTAGGCCATTAAGAATTTTCTACGATAATTCAGTTGCTATCTTTATGGCTAAAAATAACAAAAGTGGAAGTCAAAGTAAACACATCGATATTAAGTATTTAGCCATAAAAGAACATGTAAAAGAAAAAAAAGTGGTCATTGAGCATATTAGCACTAAATTGATGATTGTTGATCCTTTGACTAAAGGCATGCTACCTCTGAAATTCAAGGATCATGTAGAGAAAATAGGACTTGGTTCCACCTTGTAATTATATTAAAACTCTTATATATATTATGATATTTTCTCATTCATATGCATATTAATTTAAAAATATATATTAGTACTAGACCAAGAATAAACATAAGGTTTATTTATTAAGTAATATTACCATATTAAGATTAAGAAACTAGTTTCTTAAGGATGACATGATCAGTGAGAGCGATCAATTAATGAACATAGTTTCTACATATGATCATATAGAATCTAAACATTCCACATCAAATAATAAATTGGTTATAGTTCATAGCACTCTTCAAGTATAAACTGGTACTGAACAATCAATCATTGAGATTTCACAAGTTGCCGACAGTATATTAATAGATCAAGCAGTTCAGGAATTACAACAAGCTCCTGAACTACTAGATGAACCACAAGTTCCTCAGGGAAACATTAGTATAACATTAAAAAGATCTACTAAAAATAAAAGATCAGTAATTTCTAGTGATTATGTTGTATATCTATAAGAATATGACTATAATATATAAGCCAAAAATGATCCAGAAACCTTTTTACAGGCCATGAGTTGCAACGAATCAAATTTGTGGCACGATGCCATGAAAGTAGAGATGAATTCCATGAAGAGCAACGAAGTTTGCGATTTTGTAGAGCTGCCTAATGAAGCAAAGGCTATTGGTTGCGAAGGGATCTTTAAAACCAAGAAAGATTTGTTAGGCAACATTGAGAGACACAAGACAAGACTTGTTGCAAAGGGATTTACTCAAAAAGAGGGAATCGATTGTACGAAGACATTTTCTCCTATATCTAAGAAAGATTCTCTTCAATTCATTTTGGCATTGGTTGCTCATTTTGACCTTGAGTTGCAACAAATGGATTTGAAAATGACATTTCTTAATAGAGATCTAGAGGAAGAGGTTTATATGAAACAACCTGAAGGTTTCTCCTCTAGTGTTGGTGAACACTTGGTTTGTAAGCTTAAGACAATTTAAAACAAGCCTCCCGCCAATGATATTTTAAATTCTATGAAGTAATTTCTTCATTCGGATTTGTTAAAAATCCCATGGATCAATGTATATATCTGAAGGTCAGTGAAAGTAAAATATGTTTTCTTGTTTTATACGTAGATGATATTTTGTTTGTAACCGAAGATAAGAGTTTGTTGCATGAGGTGAATTAATTCATTTCTAAAAATTTTGACATGAAAGATATGGGTGAAGCATCTTGTCATTGGTATTAAGATCCATAGAGATAGACCTTAAGACATTTTAGGTCTATCACAAGAAACCTATTTCAATAAACTTTTAGAAAGATTTCGGATGAAAGATTGTTTACCAAATGTTGCTCCGATTGAGAAAGGTGATACGTTCAATTTAAACAAATGCCCAAAGAACAACCTTGAGAGGGAATCAATGAAAAACATCCCATATGCTTCTATCGTAGAAAGCCTTATGTATGCTTAGGTCTGTACTAGACTTGATATTGCATTTGTTGTGGTGATGCTAGGTCGATATCAGAGTAATCCAGGTATGGACCATTATAGAGCTGTAAAGAATTACATGCTTATGTATAGACATACAAATAATCTGGATGTGATTGGTTACTCAAATTCAGACTTCACCAGTTATGTTGATTCTCATAAATCAACATCATGATATATTTTTATGATGGTTGGTGAAGCTATTTCTTGGAGAAACACCAAGCAGACCTTGACTACCACTTCTACCATGGAAGTTGAGTTTGTCTCCTATTTTGAGGCTACTTCACATGGTGTATGGCTTAAGAGTTTCATTTCTGAGCTTAGAATCATGGATTCTATTTCTAGGCCATTAAGAATTTTTTGCGATAATTCAGCTGCTGTCTTTATGGCTAAAAACAATAAAAGTCGAAGTCGAAGTAAACATATCGATATTAAGTATTTAGCTATAAGAGAACATAGAAAAGAAAAGAAAGTGGTCATTGATCATTTTAACACTGAATTGATGATTATTGATCTTTTGACTAAAGGTATGTCACATCTGAAATTCAAGGATTATGTAGAGAAAACGAGACTTACTTCCACCTTGTAATTATATTGAAACTCTTATATATATTGTGATATTTTCTCATTCATGTGCACATTAATTTGAGAAAATATATTGGTATTGGACCAAGAATAAACATAAGGTTTATTCATTAAGTAATATTACCATATTAAGATTAAGAAACTAAATACATATATGGATAATAATACTCGCTCTCAGAGGACTTATCGCTATGATTTATGTATTTGTTTCTTAAGAAAGTTGTTTGATAAGGATTAATTCAAATTATGAAGCTAAACATATCGACCAAGTGAGAGAATGTAACCATTCTCGTTAAGATTCATCATTCATTTCTTCATTTATTGTAGTTTAAATAATTTAATTTTTTATTCATTATAAATATAATCGTTATTATTAAATATTATATTTAATATCATTAAAATTCTTTATTAAGGTCCAAACATTATAAAGTTAAATTAATTCTTAAACGTTACAAAGTTAGTGATAATAAATATTCTTGATGGGAGAACATTTATATAAACAAGGGTTTTGATCATTGGGCTCAATATGTCTAAAAGTTTAAAGGATTTACTATATCATTTAAAGCGAGAGTTTTAAGTCGAGAAGTACCAAAATAAGAAAAGAAATCAATGTTGAAATTCTTAATAATAATGGTTGGAGGTATACAATTTTTGTTTTCGCATAAGTTTTTCAATGATTCTATTATAATAGTTTAGAAACATATATTTAATATTAAAATTTCTGACATTGGAAGCAAGATCGAAGCTTCCTTACAGGCGCCTGTGCAAACACCAACTTCTAGATTGGCGGACATAGTTGGTGAGTAGTACGGAGTGTCGTCGATGACTGCGTCGCCTTAGTTCATCTTCGACCTCGTGTCTTGACTAAAACCGGAGAAAGTTGAAGGACAGAGAGCTCGTACAGGCGATCATGGTGGACAAGCAGAACACAAGGCATAAAATCCTCGCTCTGTGCAGCATCATGGCTGACAAATTCACAGATATCATTGCTCGTTAGCGAAGATGAAACCGGAACATGCTAGCGTCAAAATCCAATGTTCTCTCTCATCAGAATGAGAGAGAAGCTAGACAAGAACTGCGATTTGCTTTCTTGTCTCGTTGCGTAGATCGAATTCTTGAATCGGTAGTTCACGAAAGGGCTAACTCATATTTTTCTCTAAGACAAGAACAGACTTCCCGTTACGATTGTTTTTGAAGGTCTCATAAACTATACAGAAACTTATTGCTGTCAAGAACAGACCACTCGTTGGGCGTGGGCGTCAACTTTTGCGGACGATGAACATTTTCTTCTTCCGATGTAATTTCTTTTACCCGTATTTTGTTTTGGAGTGATGTTTCTTTTTCTTTTCATTTTGTCAATTAAAAGAGGATAGAATTTCCATCTTTTCCTTAAAGAATCTTGCAGTTATGTCGGATCGTGTTCTAAATACAAGCTAAACGTTTCTTTTGTCTTAATCATTTGTGTTTAAGGGAATCAAGCATGATCTTATGTGGGAGGAAGTAATAAAAAAGCTTTAAATTGACTTTTGATGAAAGAAACACCCCCACGTGTTCGTCACTGTTGCCCCCAGTGGCGACAGCCGCAGAGGACGAGGAGGACAAGGAGCAGAAAATGGAGAGGAGGCCATGGAAAAGCTTATGCAGGAAGCGACCCGGAGGATGGAGGATTGGGTGGCGAGGCATGAGGGGAGGGGGTTGTGGGCTTTTATACATTCAGACAAAGAAGTAGGTAGAACAATGTTGTGTGTTCATGCACGTAAGTTGTGTTTGGACTCCGCCACCATTGGATTGAGAAAGATAGCCGACTTCGACAAAGTCCAAATCTCAGAAATGGGGAGAAGATATCTCTGGGGATTTGTATATTTATCCACATATTTTCTTTTCGTTTATATTTAGTAGTATTTGGACTCCATTATAGAAAATTATGTAAAATATCTACGACATCCTTGACGTTATTACTGTGATTGATGAAGTTTAAGGTCATTAACTTTAATTGATATCTATAAGAGCAAAATTTTTATATCTCAAATGTTTTATTTTATAAATAAATGTGTCCATCGAGAAGTCGTGATGATGCAGAGGTAATGCTTTTGATAATAGATTATTTAACTAATATATTTCTTGATTGAGATGTGTGAAATTTTAATTGTGGTCAAATAATGACGTATATAACCAATCGGTTAATTATGAAATTTTAATATATTTCTAGTTTTATGATTACTTTGGTGTGAATGTTAGAAAAGATAACAAAGAAGAGGATGAACAACACTATGGAAATCAACTATAAATAACAAACACAAGATTAAGAACATTATAAGAAATATATTTAGGCTTGAAACGTATATAAATAATTTTAAAAAAATAATATTTTCATCATTTTCTCAACAAGATTGCTATGGGTTTGATGCGGATAGTTTTAGTGAATATGATAATTCTTTAGAAAATCTGTATTGAACAAATAATAAAAAATCTTAAAAAAGAAATTAGAGAATGTCTAATTCAATCACTTAAAGAGTTATTTTTTAAGTCAAGAAAGAAGAAGAATTAGAATAGAGATGTTACTTATAATTTACAAATATTTTCATAAAAATATCATCTTCGGTAAATAAATATCAAACTAACTAAAAAGAAACTATTTTTTCAAATGTCCAATAAATAGATATTTTTTTAATATTTAAACAATTTATAACAGTGAATTAGTTTCGTGTTCGATGATTTTGATTTATGTAGGAGCCATTATCACCGGAGGGTTCACATCGAAGACGACGGTCGTGCTCTTACCACCTTGGAAGTGCAGGTGGCTCATCTTTCCTCTTATGACAGATAATGAGGAAGACAAGAAAGAACGGGGATGAGGAGGATGAAGACAAGGCCATCGAGAATCTTGAAGGCAACCAAGTCATCAAGGCATTCGACTATTACGTTTGAAAAGCTTGGTTGACCAGTGACCTTAGGACATCGGGCGGAAAAAGACAGTCGATCGTTCTTCCTTCGACTGCAGACTCTTCTTTGGTGGCTTGATCGTACTTTGTAAAAAAGAAAACAGATTCAACAGATGTCCTACGTCACATTCGAACATGTATAGAGTAGGTGATCGTGTTTGATTCTCAGTTGTTCTGGAATCACACCAGGAAGTACTTCAAATCTTTTCATCACTTGATATAGATTGACAAGGCATCTTCGATTCACCGTAGAATTTTGTACGACAACGCAGCCTCTTTCAAGTGGAGGCAACAAGACCGAGATAGTCAAGTATGAGCAGGTAGCCGAATGGCATCATCTACAGTACTGACGACAGAGCTTATTTACTCTGCTTCAGCTACTCTTTGTTGTACGTCTCCTGAATGCTCAAACACACTTATTACTTTGTCGTAAGAATTTTAGCGGCAACTGTTAATTACTAATCACTTGGTACAAAGAGAAGATATAGAGTACACTAGCCAGTGGCAGCGCTACAGTATGAAAGAGAAAGAGCAAAGTATTGATGTAGAACAAGCTGCAAGGCAGAGCAGCTTTTATTGCAACAAACAATGAGAGGCAGCAGACGGCAGCTCATCAGTAGTGATAGATGTAGGCGTCATACTCAAAAACAAGCTCCGTCTGAGTAGTTCCAGTCGACCTGATGAGCCTGCTGATGGTGTAGCCTCGGGCCATCCGGAACTTGCCGGTGCCCCCAACGATGCCCCGCTCTATCCTAGGCTCCGTCAGCACCGCCCTGCCCAAGATGGAGAAGCTGCTCCCGTTGTACTTTCCGGCGGTGAACACGAAGTTTAGCGCCGAGAGGTAGGCCGGACTCTCCAGGGATGCCTGCACGGTGAGCTCCTGCGCTTTCCCGATGAGCTTGGAGCTCGACTCACGCCCTACCCTGAGAATGTTTTCGCCCACCCCGATGCTCCCGAAGGTGTTGTTGCCGGGAGGGCTGACGACGGTGACGGTGGTCGCGTTCGAGCCACCGTAGTAGTCGTAAAAGTAGAAGTGGAGGTGCGTCATCTTCTCTTTGTGTTCACGGCTGCTGCTCCCAATGGCAACAGTGGCGAAGAGAAAGAGGAGGAGGAGAGTGAAGGATGGAGATGAGGCCATGGAGAAGCTTGTGCAGGAAGTGCACAGGTGGGTGGAGGATTGGGTGGCGAGGCATGAGGGTTTCGTGGGCTTTTATGGACGAAGAAGTAGAGATACTATTATTCCACACGTATTTTTTGTTCAACATCACGTAAGAATTTGCTTCAATTGCACCTCAATTCCTTTGACAAGTCAAAATCTCATGATTTTTGGGTAGATTAAACAAATTAATATTAAATAATGTATATATCTTCTTATCCAAGAGATTAAATAAATCTCATGTTGTGAGAGCAAATTGGGTGCATATTTGGCCCTTCTTATTAAATCCATTGTGACATGATCGTGGTTGGGTGGAGGGCAGAGATATGGGAGAAGTCAAGCAGCTGTGTTAGTTGTTCAAACGCAAGCTGCTCCTTGCTCTGAATTCCAACTCAATCGTGCCAAGATATATTGATACATCGTATTCAAACTTGGAAGGAGTAGGTGATTGAACAATTACTCGCCATTTTTTATCAGTACTGACGTGCTTTGACAGAACCGGAAGAAGATTGCGTATACATGTCTGGTTCGCTGCAGCTTCCTATCCTTCTAGTGGCGGCAACGATAACAAGATAGACAAGGATCGGGCAGACACCAGCACAGGAACACCTTTAGCACATTAGGCTTCGCTAAATCGAATTCCAAAATACCTATGTTTAAGTTGATAATAATAAGCTGATCAAGTCTCTTACATGCAACTAAACTAGAGATGTTATATGATGAACTGTGGAAGTAAATTTATATTAGAACCTAGGTGACTTCATTTTGTCGTGAAAGTATAAAAACCGTAATTTTAGTGTTATTATCATGCAGAAGATTTTTATGTCATGTCAAAATCTAAAATCAAATAATAATAGATCTAAATTTATATCGTTTGATTCTATATTTATTCAAAAAATCTTTTTTATATGTAGACTGTAAAGAGAACTAGACTCATCTTCTCCTTTCTTCCTATTCTTTACAAGACCGTTGTAAACAATAAATTGAAGGATAAAGGGGATATGAGAGAAGATATATAATCTCTCATTAATTGGTTCACGTCACCAAAGAGAGATGATATAAGATATGTAATCTCTCAATCATATCGTATATCCTGGTCTCCTCTTATCTGCGTATCTACATTTCCGTTATTGTGTTATTAAGAGAGTCCCTCCCATCAAGGTAATCTCCTAAATAATTCTACCATAATTAAACTTCATTTCTATTGACCGATAATCAAAATCCAATCATATCCATAAGATATCTTACATAATTAGATAAGACTACATAATCTAACATATTCTCATTTGACCTATTAGTTAGTAAGATACAAAAGGGTTCAAAATAAAAAATAAATAAAATAAAATTTATTTAAAAATAATTTCATCTAATTGGATTCTAAATTTTAAAAATCAATTATACACACACGAATTTTAAAAAAAGGTAGGCCAATATGTCTAATAAATATAATAATAATAGATTAAGTCTAATTGGCAATACGAGTTATAACGATTGTATGTCATCAATATCATACTTCTTTCTATGTATCATAACACTATTAGCCCTTCTTAATATTGTCTAAAATGATTCATATAATTTGTTTTGTCAAGACAACTTAAATATGCATCACAATAGCTTTTATGGTTTGTTCATAAACTCAATCATAAGAATATATTCTTTTAAACACTTTAGGTCGTAAGTCCAAGTAAATAGATCAGCAATCAATATAGTGTGACTCAAATTATTAATTAACATTGGTTATTTCTAGACTCTTTTCTCGAACCATCGAGTACTGTATACATAATGTATAGAGCAATAGTACTTGTCATTCTTAAAGAAGAAAGTATCTTTAGCAATTTGGCGAGTCTAATCATACCAAGTCTTGAGATAAAAATTCATAGTCATAAGACTTGATTTGTGGCCTCAGCATATTATAAAATTAGCTTCTATTATTAATAATACAATAATATATTACTTTACAATGCATTTTTATAGGAGACCCTAACTAAAGATGTCTTTATGTAGTAGTCTTCTAGCTTCATCCACCATCAATATCCAAGTCATGTTTGTAAATTACAAAAAACTATTTATGAACTTCGTCGTACTCCAAGAGAGTATACTGAACTCGACTCATTTTTAGCATCAATTGACTCCATCGACTCCAAGTCGGACACCTCGTTATTTCTACAACAACAAAAAGAAAGTACTATATATCTATTGGTGGATATGGATAACATTATCATTATAGCAATAATCCTATGGAGATTAAAGAATTCCTCAAGCAGTTAGACAGATTGATTCTCTATCAAGGATCTAGGAATTTTAAACTACTTTCTAGGAGTAGAAGCAATATTTACATCTTTTGGACTTTTTATATATAAAAAAAAATATATTCAAGATCTATTACCAAAGACAAACATGCATAATGACAAAAAAGATACCACTCCATTCTCTACTATTGAATCACTCAAATTATATAATGACAGCCTGATTATGAATATCACAAAGTACCGACAAGTACTTTCCTCGTTACAATACTTATTCCTCACACGTTCAGATATTTCATTTATAATTAATAAATTATCATAATTCATGCATCGAACTTCCACTACGTATTAGTCTACGGTAAAATGAGTCCTGCGGTATCTAAAAGACACTCTCAATCATGAACTTCTTCTTAAACACTCATCACTTCATCTCTATGCCTTCGTTGATGCTGATTAGGCAAGTAACATTGATGATAGAATATCTACGTCTGCCTATATATCTTCTTTAAAGCAAATTCAATCAGTTGGGGTTCCAAGAAATAGAAAACAATCGTAAAGTCCACCACTGAAGTTGAATACCGAGCCATTATCACCACAGCTACATAACTTAATTGGGTCACCAACCTACTATAGGAACTTGACATCAACTCCAAATTTACATCTATATTATACTGTGATAATGATGGTGCCACATGTCTTTGTGTCAATCCAATGTTCTACTCACACATGAAACGCATTGTCATCGAATTTCACTTTGTTAGAGATTAAGTTGTCAAATATTAACTAGGTATTTTTCACGTATATCAACTAGCAGACTCCATCACAAAACCTCTCACCCGTAAAATATTTCAATTATATCGATCCAAGATTAGCATCCTTCGTAGAAGCTTCATTTTGCAGCAGCATAATAGAAGATCCGGATTTGATTAATTATGATAGTAGCAATCTCATATTTAAAAAACTGATTTGATTATGATTTGAATGATTGATTGAGAAAAATCTCTTACTCAAAACTTATATAAATATTCATCTCTTCAATGAATAAAAATCATCTCTTTCACACCATCTCAATTCTTCAGTTCAAACGTAAGCTGCGCCTTACTCTGAATTCAAACTTGGAAGGAGTAGGTGATTGAGCAAGTACTTGCCATTTTTTATCAGTACTGACGTGGTTTGACAGCACCGGAAGAAGATTGCGTATACATGTGTGATTCGCTGCAGCTTCCTCTGCAGGTCGCCATCCTTCGAGTGGAGGCAACAATAACCTTTAGCACCTTTAGCAGACACCAGCGCTGGAACACCTTTAGCACATTGGGCTTCGCTAAATCAAATTCCAAAGTGCCTATGTTTGAGTTGATAATAATAAGCTCATCAAGTTTTTATAGGCGGATCAAGTCTCTTACTTGGAACTAAACTAGAGATGTTATATGATGTACTGTGAAAGTAAATTTATAGTAGAACTTGGTGACTTCACTTTGTTGTTGGTCCCTCAGCAAGTAGATTGAGGTGAGGGAGGAAGAGCAGCCTGTGAACGGCCGCTAGCGCCTGCGCACGTACGTGAAGGAGAGCAGTGATATGAAGCTGAGTGCCAGACGTACGACGTTGGTCGAGCAGGACTCAAACGTCAGCAGGTAAACCTTTCGTCGAACAGTTGGATCAAAACGAAACGATGTGGGCTGGGACAGAGAACAAGCAGCGGAAGCGAACAGGCTGCAGTCCGGATGAGGACACCGCAAACAAGCACTTGATAAAACCGATGGAGCACCCAAACCCATCATTCTTTGTCTGTCAGCTACTTCCAGCATCGTTAATGCTCCCACAACCACTCGACCAATCTCACCGTGCTCGGGTGCTCCATCGGTTCTATCGTCCTTCTTCTGCAAGCAATCTCCATTGTCACAATTCCGAAGCTATAGACATCCGACTCTTTGCTGGCGTTGCTGGTGAAGAAGTATTCAGGGCCATGTAGCCCCTCGTCCCTGTCAAAGCTGTCATCTGCAGGTCACGTTCATGGTCCACGAGTCTTGCAAGGCCGACAACATTCAAGTTGGCGTTGAATGCCGAATCCAGCATAAAGTTGTTGTGCTTGATCGATGTTGCAGTGCACCACGCATTGCTACCACCCTTGGTGGAGGTAGCACAACGTAGAGGCCAAGCCTAGGGTGATCTTATGTTTCACCGGTCATTACAATACGCTCCAAAAGTGGTATCGTTAAACCATAACAAGTCCTTGACTTACATGCTATCACAAAATCTTCGTTAGAGAATAATGAACCTACCACAATTACCTAAGCCCTAAAATCTTCATATTGGCGTAAAGCCATGTGTGAAGAATATGATACCCTCCTCCATAATTCTACATGGACCCTTGTACCCTCTCATCCCACACAAAATATCATCAGGTGAAAGTGAGTTTTTCGAATTAAACAGAACCCAGATGGATCCATTGCCAGATATAAAGCATGTCTAGTGGCCAAAGGGTTTCATCAACGTCCTAGTAACTTCACGGAGACATTTAGTCTCGTTGTTAAACCTACAACTATCTGACTTATTCTGAGTTTGGCCATCTCAAAAGGCTGGCATTTACAACAACTCAATGTTAACAATGCTTTTTTACATGGGACGCTAACTGATGATGTCTTTATGTAGTAACCTCCTGGCTTCATCCACCCTCAGTATCCAAGGCATGTTTATAAACTACAAAAAGCTATTTATGGACTTCGTCAAGCTCCAAGAGCTTGGTACACTGAACTTAGCTTATTTTTTACATCAACTAACTTCATCAACTCCAAGTCTGATACCTCACTATTTCTTTGTCACCAAAGTGGTAATACAATATATCTTTCGGTATATATTGATGATATTATTATCACGGGCAACAATCCTATGGAAATCAAGGCATTCCTCAAGCATTTAGCATATCGATTCTCTCTTAAAGATATAGGAACCTTTAGCTATTTTTTGAGAGTGGAAGCAACATACACTTCATCAGGACTTTTCCTATCACAAAAAAAGTATCTTCAAGATCTATTATCAAAGATGAATATGCAAGACACAAAAGCGGTTACAACTCATCTGTCTACTGGCGAGTCACTCAAACTATGTGATGGAAGCCCTGCTACAGACCCAACTCAATACCGCCAAGTACTTGGCTCCTTACAGTACTTATCTCTCACCCGCCCAGATATCTCATTTGCGGTCAATAAATTATCACAATTCATGCATCGACTATCTACTATGCATTGGTCTGTAGTTAAATGAATCTTATGATATCTTCACGGGACCCTCAATCATGGCCTCTTTTTCTGCAAACACTCCCCCTTTCATCTCCATGCCTTTGTTGATGCTGATTGGGCAAGAAACTTTGATGACAGAACATCCACGTTGGGGTATATTATCTTTCTTGGAGCTAATCCAATCAGTTGGAGTTCTAAGAAGCAAAAGACAGTTGCACGATCTACAACTGAAGCTGAATACCGTGCTATTGCAACTGGTGCTGCAGAACTCAATTGGGTTATGAATCTACTCAAAGAACTTGACATCAACTTCACTTATACTCCTACAATATATTATGATAATATTGGTGCCACGTATCTATGCGCCAATCCAGTATTCCACTCACGCATGAAACACATAGCCATCGACTTTCACTTCGTACGAGAACAAGTTGTCAGACATCAACTACGTATTTTTCATGTACATACGGCTGATCAACTAGCAAACTTACTCACGAAGCCTCTAGCTCGCAAACTATTTTTATCGCATCGGTCCAAGATCGGCATCCTTAACAGGAGCACCATCTTACGGGGGCATGATAACAGCTAAGATTTCCCATGATAACAGTTGAGATTTCCCCAATTATATAAGAAAATATCACTACTCCGTTGAGGAAAATCCTCCTCCTTATGTGTATAAATAGAGAGCATCATATCCAACATATATAGTATTTTCGTTTCATTCCTAGTCTCGACAAAGCCTAGGGTGACCTTATGCCTTACCAGCCATCGAAGTGAATCTTGGCGTTGTAGAGGTAGGAATCGAGGTTTCCATTGGGCATGAACTCGTAGACGAGCAAGAACTCACAATGGTTGTGGCGCCGCTCAAATTGTTCACGCCTAATGGAAGCTTGGATTCCTACCTCTATAGCAGCATGAATCACTTTTAAGTGACTTGTGAGGCACAGGTCAAGAAGATCGACTTGGACAAGTGCATGCATGGTGCTAGCCATGTCTTGCAGGATTTGGCATTCAAAGGCAAGTTGGGTGTTATGGATCGTGCCAGCCTCATGGATCATGACTTGCATATGATAGATTTGGCAAGGATGAGGGGTACATGGTTCCTGAATGCTTTCTAACCCTCGCCCTAGCTAGCAAGGCCATAGTGGGATGTCTAACGCAAAGGAATCATGAATTGGAGATTGTATGCGGGGAGAAGGACAACTAATCGAATGGTGTGAGAGATCTTTGGAAGGCGAGCCATTATGGAAGCGGCAGGACATAAGCCTAAACAATGAAGATTGCGGTGTGGTTATCCAAGACTCCATTGCTTGTGCTCCCTTCAAAGTGATCGGTGCCGATTAATTGTACCAAATAATCACTCTAGATTGTGAATTCTCTATAAACAACTCAACTGATCAATTACTAATGACTCGAGTGAGCTCAAAGATTGACTTTGGCACAATACCATCACTTAATAGATAAGAAAAGAAGACATATATAAAAAGCTACAATCAGATTAAAATATGATCATTAATGATTTTCTTTGGAATAACTAATGCACTATATTTAAAAAAAAATACTAATGCACTGGATGTATTTACGGATCTCATGAATATAATCTTCTATCAATACCTAGGCAAGCTTGTAATTGGATTATTATTGATAATAATATAATATGCATGAAGAGCAAGATAGAGTACGAATATCATCTTAAGAATGTTTTGGAGATTTTAAAATAGGAAAAACAGCATGCCAAGTTGAGCTAGTGATCATGTCTTCTTAAGGTTATTTTTAACATAAAAATTTTCAATTAATAAGCTAAATTAGCTCTCATACTTGTAGTTCTTTTTAAAATTTTAGAAAAAATATCAGATCAATTACTTACAAAGTGACTTTGCCCCTAACCGTTGCAAACATACATGATGTGTTTCACATTTGAATGCTCTAAAAGTATACTGTGGATCCAACCATATCCTTGTTGGGAAATTTTGAGGGCGACATCATATGCACAGCGGAAGAATAGAAAACAAAATCTTCAATTTCCCAAAAAGATATTCGTCGTCGTGCGAAGATTGGTACGTAAAAATCTGCGAAACTTAAAACTGCGTAAAGAGTATATTGTGTTACATAAGAGATCGTATATCCCTGAATCCTTGCAGATCTCTAGGAGAGGGTGAAGGAGGTCAAGCATCCTCCTCTCTAGCGGTGAACCATATAGTAGGGCTGCGACGACACACCTCAAAACTCCAAAGTCTGTTCTGAAGTGAAGAGGGAGAGGAGAATAGGAGAGGCAAGCAAAAGCTTTAGCCTATGAACCACTGAATCCCTTTTATTTATAGAGGTCTCATGTTAACTTAACCCTAATGGATCCTCCCCTATTGGGTATTAGATCTCCATCCAACTACCAAAGCCTCTTAGATTAGTGGATCTCTATCTAATAATCTCTCAAGGGCTCTTATTGGATCTCATTCATAGGATCCAATAATTCAAGGGCTTATTGGATATCCAATAAGATAGGGGCTTCGACGGATATCTCATATCTGAACCTCTACTCATCGCAACGCCTACCATATGTGTGTGACCCTCTAGGCCCAATATTGAGCTAGCCATGAGTCATACTTGTCAGAACTCATTCTAGCTCGGTGAATTATTATCTCCATAATAATTCACTCGACTCATCGACTGCAGACATACTAGGCCACTACGCCGTAGTCCCCAAACGATACAGGGGAATCCAATCCATTGGACTTGTATGTCCTCAGTTACCGTGTACCTATAGTCCCTTATCCACCTAATATCCTAGAGACCGTATATCGAGCATGGTGCTGTCAGACCCATATAGTTTCTACTCGAGTCTTGCTCTAATCGGATTCTCCCGGAGAACTCTTTCTCTCTCAATCCGAATGACCCTGGCCAGGGATTTGTCTAAGCAAGAACACATGAGATATTCCTCTCATGACACCGAGAATGGATGATCCTCTATCGACACTCAATAGCCCTCGTAAGGTTGACTACCACTCTCGATGACCGGCTATACTAGATCTGGGACATCCAAACCTATAAGTTCGATATCAAAGAGTGGAGCACTCATACATGACATCCTTGGTGTCTCAAGTCTAAGAACCAGATACACCACTAGGACTACAGAATCGCTGTCTAACAATAAGGCATCATCAACCATCCAGCATTCCGTATGCAGATCAATTAGTAAACTCATTCTCAAATGAGCACATGTATTGTATCCCTAGTGTCCCCACACGAGCAGCTATGAGACCAGCTGCATCCATCATATGGACGGGTATACAGCACACAAGTCTATCCAGTTATCTAACTCGATGTCCCTCTCGAGTAACCTATGATCGGGATGATTTAGGATCTGTGTTTAAAGGTGAATCGGTCTCATTATCGTAATCTCATCACGATCTGATTCCCATTGCACATATCCAAGTATATCACAATATATACATGCATATATGCAATAGTCAATATAAAGTGATAAATGCCAAAATATAATAAGCAAAAAGATTGTGTGTCAAGTCACACATGTTATCACTCACATGATTGGCTTGTCGAGCACATATAACTAACAATCCTCTTATACCAACATCATGAAGATGACATCTATACGGGCCATAAAGTAAAACCTTTAGTTAAGGTCTGTTGGCAAACACTATCAAGAGAGAAAAAAAACTAATTGACAAAGGGAAGAGGATAATAAATATAAAGTAAACATATGATTTCTATAAGAAAATTCAAATTTGAAGACTAAAGTCCATAACTAGTGACAAATATAGTCATTCTTATCTTACCAGATGAAGAATACAGAAGAATGAATTCAATCTCATTTTACAACTTATTTATTCATTTCAAAAATATAGTTCAACATGTTATGTAATCTTCAAATAACACTAAATACAAACTCATATACACATTAAAAAACATATTAACCTTAAGAGGAAGTATCAAAAATATGAAAGAAAGATCATGTTTCATCTATGGGCTTATGACAATACGTCTTTTTCTATTCTTCTAATGAGTCATTTATTCGCACTAGAGGGCCTAAGAAAAGGTAAAGAACATGTACTTTAAGGAATGATGACCTTTATAAATCTTTCTTTGCAATCGAGCTCCTACTTGATCAAGATTTAGATAAATAGGGGTAGTGTCGTCAGATTTATATAGGGGGTGAGGGAGCATATCTAGTAAGGTATGGTGATTTCTTTTCATTTTAGTTTTATTTTTTAATAAATAGATTATTTTTTACTAGAGTTATACATATATATATATATATATATATCTTCTTTTGCATTTGAGATGAATAGGGGGGAGTGACATCAGATTCATTTTAGTTTTATTTTTTTAATAAATAGATTATCTTTTATTAGAGTGATCAATATATATATATATATACATATATATGTTGAATCTCGGATTTTGATGATGAAACCAATTGATAAGTGTTTATGATTTGATCTGCGTTTTGAGTGACGCAGGATGCTTCGATCAGGATGAGACAATTAAAGCAGGAAGAATCATGTTGGGTCGGAGGAATATATGTCAGAAGATTAGACGTCGAGCCGGAGGATCGGTCGATGTATCGACAGAAGACTTCGGGCCATGGATTTGGGCATCGGGCTAAGAAGAGTGGATATTGCGCCAATGATATCGGAGTTGCAGAGTCAATTGGCCGATTGGGCAACAGGCCGCAAGAGAGGACGATGCGCCGAAGAATTGGGCGAAGCGTCGAGGGACCAATGACATGGCGGACAACATGATTCATGCTTAGTATTAATTGTCTAAATCGAAGTATGTTTTTACATGTACAGGATTAACTACGATAGCAAGGCATAAAGCAAAATGAAGTCCCGGAGTCAAGGACGTGATTTCGTTGAGAGTTCATGAGTTCGTCGGAAGTTCTGCCAAGAAGTCTAGGAGCTTGCCAAAGAAGCTCATCGAAACTCACCAAGAAGATCATCATGAAGTCTAGGAGCTTGCCGGGAGTCCGCTGGAACATTGCCCAAGAGTTCGTCGGAAGTTCACCGGAAGATCGCCGGGAGAAACCAAGACATAGGGACTTGTTTAGCTTAAGTATGCCTTAGATTTCGTAGTTAGCACGTAATTGGGTTTGGATTTGGGCCAACCCAATTATGAGCTAGTTTGGCCCATGTAAGGACTGTGTTGGGCCTAATGAGAGGCCCAAACAGTAACCCAAGAGGTGACACCGTCGTGGCACAGTCTCCGAGACTGTGTTAGGCAGTGGTACCATTAGTTTGGGCGATGGTACCGCCCAAACACAGTCTCTGAGGGGCTGCAAGCTGTCATGACCTTAGCTGGAGTTGCCTAAGGCGTGAGGCACCTTTGCAGCCAAGACACGAACTTAGCTTGCGTTGCCTAAGTCGCGAGGCACCATTGCGGCAAAGACGTGAACTTAGCTTGCATTGACTAAGTCGCGCTTCGCCCTTGCGATATTGCTCTGCAAAGATCAGCCCACTTGCAACCTCTCGCAGGTCCCGAAGGACCTGTAAAAGAGAAAGTTGATTAGTTCGAAGAACGAGTGACGGACAAGTCCCGATGTCCGCGAAAAGGGGAAACTTTACAAGCAATTCAGCGAGCACCTTGTGTGCACAAGAGAAAAGAGGGAGAGGGGGAAAACAAAGACGTTAGAGGGTTGAACGAACAGCTGTAAGTCCACAAACAGCTGCTCACCGGATGCCGGGCACGACAACAAGTTCCCGTCAAGGTAACATGCGGACTTGCGAAAGGTTGTTCAACGCCCGACACTATACCAAAGCCCCATCCCCCATGGTGCCATCCGAGTGGTTCCAGGGTGCTGAGATGGCTGACGTTTCGCGTGTAGCAGCGGGCTACAGAAAACAGCCCATATAAGAAAATTCAAATTTGAAGACTAAAGTCCATAACTAGTGACAAATATAGTCATTCTTATCTTACCAGATGAAGAATACAGAAGAATGAATTCAATCTCATTTTACAACTTATTTATTCATTTCAAAAATATAGTTCAACATGTTATGTAATCTTCAAATAACACTAAATACAAACTCATATACACATTAAAAAACATATTAACCTTAAGAGGAAGTATCAAAAATATGAAAGAAAGATCATGTTTCATCTATGGGCTTATGACAATACGTCTTTTTCTATTCTTCTAATGAGTCATTTATTCGCACTAGAGGGCCTAAGAAAAGGTAAAGAACATGTACTTTAAGGAATGATGACCTTTATAAATCTTTCTTTGCAATCGAGCTCCTACTTGATCAAGATTTAGATAAATAGGGGTAGTGTCGTCAGATTTATATAGGGGGTGAGGGAGCATATCTAGTAAGGTATGGTGATTTCTTTTCATTTTAGTTTTATTTTTTAATAAATAGATTATTTTTTACTAGAGTTATACATATATATATATATATATATATCTTCTTTTGCATTTGAGATGAATAGGGGGGAGTGACATCAGATTCATTTTAGTTTTATTTTTTTAATAAATAGATTATCTTTTATTAGAGTGATCAATATATATATATATATACATATATATGTTGAATCTCGGATTTTGATGATGAAACCAATTGATAAGTGTTTATGATTTGATCTGCGTTTTGAGTGACGCAGGATGCTTCGATCAGGATGAGACAATTAAAGCAGGAAGAATCATGTTGGGTCGGAGGAATATATGTCAGAAGATTAGACGTCGAGCCGGAGGATCGGTCGATGTATCGACAGAAGACTTCGGGCCATGGATTTGGGCATCGGGCTAAGAAGAGTGGATATTGCGCCAATGATATCGGAGTTGCAGAGTCAATTGGCCGATTGGGCAACAGGCCGCAAGAGAGGACGATGCGCCGAAGAATTGGGCGAAGCGTCGAGGGACCAATGACATGGCGGACAACATGATTCATGCTTAGTATTAATTGTCTAAATCGAAGTATGTTTTTACATGTACAGGATTAACTACGATAGCAAGGCATAAAGCAAAATGAAGTCCCGGAGTCAAGGACGTGATTTCGTTGAGAGTTCATGAGTTCGTCGGAAGTTCTGCCAAGAAGTCTAGGAGCTTGCCAAAGAAGCTCATCGAAACTCACCAAGAAGATCATCATGAAGTCTAGGAGCTTGCCGGGAGTCCGCTGGAACATTGCCCAAGAGTTCGTCGGAAGTTCACCGGAAGATCGCCGGGAGAAACCAAGACATAGGGACTTGTTTAGCTTAAGTATGCCTTAGATTTCGTAGTTAGCACGTAATTGGGTTTGGATTTGGGCCAACCCAATTATGAGCTAGTTTGGCCCATGTAAGGACTGTGTTGGGCCTAATGAGAGGCCCAAACAGTAACCCAAGAGGTGACACCGTCGTGGCACAGTCTCCGAGACTGTGTTAGGCAGTGGTACCATTAGTTTGGGCGATGGTACCGCCCAAACACAGTCTCTGAGGGGCTGCAAGCTGTCATGACCTTAGCTGGAGTTGCCTAAGGCGTGAGGCACCTTTGCAGCCAAGACACGAACTTAGCTTGCGTTGCCTAAGTCGCGAGGCACCATTGCGGCAAAGACGTGAACTTAGCTTGCATTGACTAAGTCGCGCTTCGCCCTTGCGATATTGCTCTGCAAAGATCAGCCCACTTGCAACCTCTCGCAGGTCCCGAAGGACCTGTAAAAGAGAAAGTTGATTAGTTCGAAGAACGAGTGACGGACAAGTCCCGATGTCCGCGAAAAGGGGAAACTTTACAAGCAATTCAGCGAGCACCTTGTGTGCACAAGAGAAAAGAGGGAGAGGGGGAAAACAAAGACGTTAGAGGGTTGAACGAACAGCTGTAAGTCCACAAACAGCTGCTCACCGGATGCCGGGCACGACAACAAGTTCCCGTCAAGGTAACATGCGGACTTGCGAAAGGTTGTTCAACGCCCGACACTATACCAAAGCCCCATCCCCCATGGTGCCATCCGAGTGGTTCCAGGGTGCTGAGATGGCTGACGTTTCGCGTGTAGCAGCGGGCTACAGAAAACAGCCCATGACACACGAAAACGGAGCTGTTTTTGGGCTGTTTTGCTCGGTTTGGTGAGTGGTCGCGCTGTAGCGTTGCAACTTATTCGAACTTATATTTTTACAAGCAAAATAACTTAAAACCAAGCCAAAACATGCTGCCAAGCAGCTGTACGTGTAGATGAGAGCGACGAATGGTTCGTAGAAAGGAGTTGTTGCGAGTGCGCGACGACCGTTCGTGACACCACGCCCAACCTAGTGAGACAAACTTCAGTTCGGGGAAGCTTTCGCCACTTCACCAAGTACTCTGTCTACTCAGCTCCATTAGGTTGCTTTATCTTGCGGTCCGCCAGAATGGTTTCAACTCGCTTCTTATATGAGGCTGTGGTGGGGGGTAGCCGAGTTGGAACACTTGCGGATCCGAGTGGTAGAATTTTAAGTTGCTGGCATGAAGAACATTGTGAATTTTGAACCACGTCGGCAGTTGCAACTTGTAGGAGAGTTGCCCACCCTGCTGATAATTGGGAAGGGCCCTTCATACTTGCGCATCAATCCTTTATGTAGTTTGTTCCTAAAGAATTGGAGAGATGCTGGTTGGAGCTTGACCAACACCAAATCGCCGATCTTGAATTCTTGCGGTCGCCTTCCCAAGTCTGCCCACTTCTTCATTCTTTTTGTCGCCTTCTCCAAGTAAGCCCGCGCAATATCTGTATTTCGGTGCCACTCCCTTGCAAAGTGATAGGCAGACGAACTACTCCTAGTATACCCAATTACCATGGTGTGAGGAGTAGATGGTTATTGCCCTATAATATTCTCGAAGAGGCTCTTGTTGGACGTAGAGCTCCGCTGTAAGTTGTAGGAGAATTGGGCAATGTCCAACAGCGTCACCCAATCTCGTTGGTTAGCACTCACGTAGTGCCGAAGATATTGCTCCAGGAGCGAGTTTATCCTCTCGGTTTGGCCATCCATTTGGGAGTGGAGGCTTGTGGAGAAGTATAACTTGGATCCCAACAGTTTGAATAGCTTGGTCCAGAATCATCCCAGGAACCGAGCATCCTGATCACTGATGATATTGTGTGAGACTCCCCAATACTTCACCACATCGTTCATCATCAACTTGGCCGCCTCCTCTGCTGAATAGTGTAGGGGAGCAGCAATGAAAGTTGCATACGTTGAAAATCGATCGACTACAACGAGTATCGATCCAAGTCTCCCTACTAGTGGCAAGCTTGATATGGAGTCTAAGGAAATGCTCTCCCATGGCCTTTCAGGTATGGGTAATGGCTCCAAAAGTCCCACCGACTTTCGCTGCTCCACCTTGTCTTATTGGCGAGTGAGGCACATTCGAATATATTCCTCCACATTAGTCCCCATCTTCAGCCAGTAGAAGGCCCTCTCCACGAGAGCCAACGTTCGGTGAATACCTGGGTGTCCAGCCCAAAGGGAATCGTGACACTCTCTTAAAAGTTCACACCTCAAATTGTCCACTCGAGGAACATAAACTCTATTCCCTTTTGTGTACATGAGTTCCTCTTGGACCCAAAATCATCGTGTCTTGCCTTCATTGATGAGTTGCATTAGGATCAAGGTCCACAATACCGTACCGTACCAGAGTTTCGACCTGGGCTCGGTATGGTACGGTATGGGTGTACCGAGCGTGTACCAAGCACTGTAGCAGTGCTACAGTGCACTGCTACAGTGCTGCGGTGCACTGTTACACGGTATACTGTTTATAGTGCTGTGGTATACTGTTTACAGTGCTACAGTGCACTGCTACAGTGCTATAGTGCAAAACCGGTACGTACCGCCCGGTAGTCGGCGGTCCGCATATTGATAACCTATCGGACTAGTACGTATCGCCCGTACCGGGCGGTACACATCGATACAACAGACCATGATCAGGATAACTACTTGCGGGTCACTATACAGTCCATCCCTGATCTTGGAAAGGAAGTTGGAGTGCAATTGACTTGATTGACCTCTGCACTCCAATTGTACGACATTCACGCACTCTACTTTCCGACTCAATGCATGGGCCACGACATTTGCCTTTCCAGGCTTGTACTCCATTACCATATCAAATTCAGCCAGGAAGTCCTACCATTGTGCTTGCTTTGGGAAAAGTTTCTTCTGCGTTTGGAAATAGCTCAGAGCGATGTTGTCTATCCTCAGCATAAATCACGATCCGAGAAGGTAGTGTCACCAAACTTGTAGACAATGGATCACCGCTGTCATCTCCTTCTCGTGCATTGGATACCGCCGCTCATTCTCGTTGAGCTTGCGGCTCTCGTAGGCCACCGGATAACCCTCCTGCATGAGTACTCCCCCAATAGCGAAGTCTGAAGCATCTGTATAGACTTCGAAGGGCTCCCCATAGTCCAGCAATTTGAGTACCAGTTCTTCTAAAACAGCAGCCTTCAGATCCTGGAATATCATTTCACATTTGTCAGACCACTTCCAAGGCTGCTCCTTCAGTAACTCCGTCAGTGGAGTTGCACGCTTCAAATACCCCGCTATGAAGCGTCGATAGTAGTTGACGAAACCAAGGAAGGATCTCAACTCTGTCACCTTCTTTGGAGTTCGTCATTCCACAACCGCTTGCACTTTTGATTTATCCATTCAAATGGAGCCATCACCGATTCGATGCCCCAAGAATAAGATTTCCGTTTAGGCAAAGTAGCATTTCTCCCTTTTCACGAACAAAGTGTTCTCCCTGAGAACCTTG
The DNA here is from genome assembly GCA_001649415.1 of Musa itinerans. Taxonomy (NCBI): domain Eukaryota; kingdom Viridiplantae; phylum Streptophyta; class Magnoliopsida; order Zingiberales; family Musaceae; genus Musa; species Musa itinerans. The sequence continues at coordinate 41,116 of LVTN01002179.1, forward strand.
AAAATTGTCCGGAGGTGCTTGACATGCTCCTCGAGCGTTTGACTGTAGACGACGATATCGTCCAAGTAGATGACCACGAACTTATCCAAATACTCCTTGAATAGCTGGTTCATGAGAGTTTGACATGCTCCTCGAGCGTTTGACTGTAGACGACGATATCATCCAAGTAGATGACCACAAACTTATCCAAATGCTCCTTGAATAACTAGTTTATGAGAGTGCAAAATGTGGCCGGAGAGTTGGTTAAGCCAAAAGGCATCAGCAAGAACTCAAACGCTTCATACCTGGTCACACAGGTAGTCTTCACTTCGTCACCTTCAGTAATGCGCACTTGCCAATACCCCGACTGAAGGTTGAGTTTTGAGAAGTACTTGGCTTTGCCCAACTGGTCGAACAAGTCCGCGATGAGCGGGATGGGATACTTGTTCTTCACCGTCACTTTGTTGAGGGCTCGATAATCGGCGCATAGTCGGAGGCTCCCATCTTGTTTCTTCTAGAAGAGAACTGGAGCTCCGAATGGTGCTTTAGAGCTGTGGATGAGACTACCGCTTAGCAGTTCACCTAACTGCTGTTTGAGTTCTGCCAACTCTAGCAGGGGCATGCAGTAGGGTGGTCTCGCTGGTGGCTTCACTCATGGCTCAAGCTCGATGTTGTGATCCATGCCTCTATGTGGCAGAAGACCCTTCGGCAACTCAGGTGGCATAACATCAGTGAACTCTTTCAGGACATTCGCCACCACAGCAGGTTCATGAGTGGCCTTCTCGTCGAGTGGCGGCTCTAGCTTCATAGCAGCCACGAATGTTAATTCACCTTTTCGCACCCCGTTTCTTCAGTTGCAATGCCGATATATGTTGGGGTTCCTTGGTTCCTCTCCGAGAGATGGGAACCACATAGGGGTCGTCACCTCCCATCATACACAGGGAGTTTAGGAACGACATTGGCACCAACTTCATCGCAGAATCACTTGGAAGTCATCCAGAGGCACCACCATCATGTTTGTGCTCCCGCTCCATGTTCCGATCTTGATAGGAACTCCCTTTGCCAACCTGGAGATTCGCTTGGCCTCCGAGTTTACCGCCTTCATTCGACTTGGGCTCTTCTCCAAGATCAGTCCAAGTCGCTTTGCTTCTCAATCGGTGATAAAGTTATGGGTAACGCCTGTGTCTACTATTGCATGGGTCGTTTTGCTATTGAGCTTGATGTCTACGTACATCAGC
>LVTN01002181.1:6871-23312 GCA_001649415.1 Musa itinerans
AGCTTAGCAGCACAACGGCGCTGCCCTTTCCAGCCAGATCAGGAGCAGCGGCACAGCGGCATAGTGGCGCTGCCCACCCTTTACTGCGGCGTAGGTGTATGCAGGCAGCGGCGTAGGTGTACGTAGGGACGGGTTTCTCGAACTCGCCCTCCCCGAGCGCACTACTATTGCCGAGGTTCTCCTTCAAAGAAGAACGCACCGGCTGTGGTGGAATACTTGGTTACCGTGGTTTTGAGGCGAGATAGAGCCCTCAGATCACTGGGGCTATGGCTCTGATACCATATTAAAAGAGATAGAAGAAGAAAGAATTATTGAAGAGATTGATTATTATTAACATATCCCCCTTCCTTTTATACAGGTTAGAAGGGAGAAGTTTCCTCAACAGGTTAGAGGATTTCCCTCAACAGAGTAGAGAGATTTCCTCAAACAGTTAGGGAAATCTCATCTACTTATCATATATATAGTCTGTGTGAGCTACAAGCGTTCTTCTCATCAAGCACTCCTCCTCGTTAGCTGCTACACATCCTTCGTCCACCCTTTCAAAACCGTTTCTTCTGCACCCTATTACGACAAACACATTACATATCAGAGACAAGGAAAACAATCTCAATTAACCCGAAGAAGACATCATTTCAGCTGGCAAGGTGAGTATTTTTCTGCAGAAATCGGACAAGTACCTCTTGTTGCGTGTTTCTGGGATCCACTGGCTCATGTCGAGCTGCTTGGCCAAGTGAGAAAGAGAGCAGAACAGCTATTACGAAGAAGGTGGCGCACTTTGCCATGAGAGCTATCTTGTCGATCCAGGGGGATGCTTCCCGCTGGTCGAACACCAGAGAGAGGAAGCTGTACTGAAGTTTGAGGAAGAAGGGAAGGGGTGTGGAGAGGCTTTTAAATAGAGGCTCATGAATGAGTGTGGACACATGGATTCTTCTTTTCTCTCTTTCAGACCGACCGTTCACAAACATACGACTTATAATTGTTTGTGATATTCTCTTTAAGTGTTCCTTCGGCATAAAAAGATGAATTATTTTTGTCAGCTCCACAAGCTTCTTTCTTCTACACCGAGGAATTCCCTGCATGAAGAATGATACCGGTTGGATGCTACCTCAACCTCGTGTCTTCTACACCGAAGAGTTCCCTGCATGAATGATACCAGTTGGCTGCAACTTGTTCTCGGTGGATGCCACCTTCTCTCTCTCTCCTCCTTCCGCAATCAGTGACTTTTTGACATTGATCACTCCGTTCTTTCCGCAAACCAATAGCTGCTCTTCCTGTGGATCGATTCCCGATAGGGCTAAAGAAGTTTGAAGCTGCAGTGCAATGAAAATTAAGCAACATAGATCAAAAGATTGCAAGTATTCCAGAAAGACGGTAAGATTACTTATTGGACGGTGGGATCAACTCAAGATCTCTGCTGTTGGACACCACTAGAGAATTTACTGGCTCGACCATTGTCTTAAGTCTGAATCCAACGAGGAAGAATCTCGTTGTTGGTCAGCTTCGGCAAATCTTCAACAGCCATCCACTGTAGAAGATAGGTGATGACTTTGAATACTCTTGTTTTCGGGAAAAAGAAGATTCGTTATGGTCTTCGAAAGCATGCGAAAGCTGTGTCACGACGGCCTTATCAGACACAGCTCACCATTTTAGGTTCGGTCAGAGGACAATTTATCTTTTTAATTCCTGCATTTTTCTCAATCAATACACCAATTTAAAAAGTCAAATGTGGTTGGTTGACTAAACAACATGGTCGATCAGCCGTCTAATTAATTCTCTCGAAAGAATTATTCTACCAACCCTGTGTTGAGATGTATAAAAATAAAATAATGAACGCAAATGCTCGATAAGAAACAATATGAACTTAAAATATATTAAATAAACTATTATTTACTAAAATGTTCTGGTAACACTTGTTCAGAAAGAGGAAGAGAAGATTTCATTGACCAAAATCAAGAGATTACGATAACTCTCCTGTATCGACTCCTTAGTTATCCCTTATATACATTCTCACATAAATCTCAAAAAATTAACATATTTATTTTCGTCCTTTTTAGAAACCAGAAAGAACACATCGGAGGAATACTCAAAGTATCTTTTTTCAAACCAAAATTTAGAGATATATATAGGATATTTATAGAAGAATCAAACTCTAATTTTGAGAATTTTCTCTTTAACTTAAAATTACAGCGAAAATGATTAACAGAGTATTAGTTAATAATTAGTGTGGAATAATATATTGCTGGATTTATGGGCTTCACGTACGAATTATGGGCTAAGCCAAGAAGGGAGTGCAGACATCCAATCCAAGCATCATGGAGAGCAGAAAGATTTGGTTGACCGTTGTGCCCTGCCATGAGTTGACCGCTTCCATCCTCGCGAGAGAACAACCATGGAAACTATGCTCTGCAGTAATTTTCCCAATACAAGCCAACGACTCCTGAGATGTGCTCCTTATGTTTGAAGACATCACACGAGCAGAACAATGTTGCAGATATGCGTGAACATGGAAGACAAAAGATTCATGTCTTCTAGTTTTCATAGGAAGAAGGAAGAAGGAAGACTAGAACAGAGAGCAGCAGCCACAGTGATTTCCTGACGGTGACTCAGTTCAATCTTGTCCAGTGCCCCACTCCTGATGCTGAATACTGGTTTCTTGTCTGCATTTGATCATTGCTGTGGGATTCAAAGGATACTTCCCACCAAATCAACCAAAATATCACAGTGCCCACGAAAACTCCTCTGTTAGAAGACATATAAAGATGTATGTATTGTGGTCTTTTGTTCTTATGAAAGAGGGGGGCGGCGCCCCGCGGAGGGGGGGGTGGGGAAGGGAAAGAGAGAGAGGTATATATATATCTATATACCTTTGAACGGTGCAAGAGTTCACTGGGTATCGGTGGTGGTTGCTGAAAAGCTAGAAAGCGTGACAAGACATCAGACTCTGCCCACCAAGAAACAAACACTTGCATGCTGCCTACAGATTCGCTCCTCCATCGCCATTACGATCGATGGAAATGTCTCGACCAACATCTGGGCGAAGAGATTCTTTGGAAGTGCATATAATTCCTCATCCTGTCCTGTTCCTCGACTCTTCTCCCCTTCTGAAAGTTCCTTCGTTCTTCTCTCCTTCAGAGCCTCAAAGCGGGAGAACCAATGGCATGTCTTTCTGAATCGCCTGCTGTTCATGGACGACGCCTTCTCGAGCTGCTGCAAGAGCAACAAGAGCCTTTCCACTTGGATGTTTACCTTCTCGAGAAAGGGCACTCGGATAAGATTCTTGCATCCCGGTCTGCAAGCATTACCTGTTGGCCTGGTGGGAGTACATGCACGAGTCTGCAGAAGCTGACATGCCGTCATCTGAGAACTTGTAGAGACATGATGAAGAAGACGCTCTGCGGAGCGGCTGAGAAGAACTCTCTGAATTGGGAAAGAATTGCGCAGAATCATTTGAGGGTAGATTCGAAACGACGCAGTCCCGTCTCGATTCTCGAGCTGCGTTGTCGCCGACCAGTCGATCATGTTCGACGTAAGTTCTCGGCATTCTTCCTCCTCCTCCCTCTACTTATTGGTGATGCAGGACATCATGTTGTTGGTTCTTTCCTTGCTTCAGATGTAGAAGGGAAGATGCCAACCGTGGGTTTGGATTTGCCAGCCAAAGTTCTTGACATCTTCAACGAGCTGCTTGAGGTAGCTTATACCCCAGCCTTCTATGAACTCATCGGATCAAAGTGGCAGCTGGATCAATCGGACAAGCTTTTGGATTCCCATGAATGTTTCAATCATGAGATTCCTCCGTTGTTGAAGCAAAAAACTCTCTCTACCATAAGAGAGCTGACAGTCTCAGAGCTAGCAAGCTCCAGGAGTGAGTGGAGTCGATTCCAGCTTCAGATGAGGGAGATTGCAATCGACATAGGAGCTGCCCTCTTCGAAGATATCAAAGAAGAAACAATTCTAGAGATTATAGGCTCTCATTGCACATCTCAGTGGAGTTCATCATCACTGTAGCAGTATGGTACGCATCAGTTCAGTAGATTCAGGAGCCTCCTTTTCTCTCTTGTGAATTGACATCGAGTTCTTCCTCGCTGGTTTCAGAGAAAATGGACCACAACATCCTCTTAAGACTCATCAATCGAGATTGCTTCAGTCATATCTGTACTAGTTTTTTCACCCCATCATTGAAGACTCAACCACCATGACTACATAGAGGAACAAAACAAATGTTCAGTAAGCATGTTGCTGCAGCCTTTTAATTTTCTATTGTGGTGATGATGCTCAATGGATGTTAGAATAACTTGAATGATCTGAACAGCACTTGATACCTGTATGTTTAAAATAGAGTTGATGGATGCTTCTCGCCTGTGCATCACTTGCTCACAGAAACACTCTTCTGCTGCATTGCTGCTTGAAAGAAACTGCACATTGCAGTTGTCTATTTCTGTGGCAAACTTAAAAGCCTTTGGCAATCACAATCCAGCATTTACTGAATGGACAGCAAAACATGAATTATAGGGTCTTACAGGTATGTTGTTGTTGTCAGTGCCCTACAAAACCATGTGCAACATTAGTAATGTAATTGATAGACATAAATGGCATGAAACCTGGGAACAGTATCCAACTATTTTGCATTATGAACTACATAAGCAAGCCTTGATTCATTTGATAAGTCACACACTGGTAATATGTACTGCTACTTCAGTGTGTTTAATAAGTAGATGGAAGAATCATAGAACCTAAAGGTACTGCAGTAAAATGCTTTAAACAAGTCAGCGCAGTGCAGAAATGGCCATTGGAGAATTTATACTTGTATATAAGCATCAAGTTCATGTTGTCAAATACCTATCATAAGTCATCTTGGTACAGGTTTTAAGATGAAACTGATGATCAAGATTTTGCCAGCTACAAAACTTGGTACCCATTTGAGAGACACAGTTTAATGTCAACTCACTTATCATAAATTCCAAGAATGCATAGATAAAAGAAGTGCATCAACTTGCTCAAGCAGTGGTTTTCATGGCAACCAGAGGAACTTATAGAGACTTTAGGATGTGTTAGCTTGTCACACCATGCGTTTGGTTTTTAGATCAAACACATGGGGCCTTCAATTTCTGCCTCCGATGGAGCAATGCACCTGAACTGTTTTTTTTTTCTGTAAACTACTGTTGAGAGAAATTGATATCTGAGCTGCTCACACAAATTTGTGGATGAGAAACCAAAACTTGTTTCAAGTGTATGATTGAGGCATAGGACAATTCAGATATATGACCGGAGATTAAAAAAAAAAAGCATGATACTCTTGAGTTGTCTTTTGTTTCTGAACAAGCCTGGATCTTCAAATCATGGTGTGAAGCCTAGCAAAACACAGCTGCAAGCTCAATGGTGATGAATCCAGGCAAACAAACCACAATGGTTTTAGATAGGAAGAACTTCCAACACCTAGTCTTTCAGGTTTACTTCTGACAAATGAGATTAATGTCAGTTCTCAGACTTTTGGCTCTTGTTCCTCTGAAAACTATCCCACTTCCATAACAGAAGTTGCACCAATGAACTTGAAAAAATGTAAGAATGCATTCCCAAGTATCATGATCAGCATTGCAGGGAATATAGTTCCCCAAGTAATTGAAGGATCCAGCAAGAGAGCAAACACCAGGCATTTTAAGCTTAGCACCTGTTCTTAAGAGGCAACAGTATGAAGTCATACATAGCTGTTTCTGGATTTAGGACATGGTACAGAAACAAAAGAACAAATAAACAACACCGCTAGAAAACTACAACTTGATGGTTCCTAGTCCTTGATTAGCAGAATTACCACTAGTTGCCAACAGGGATCATCTCATTTTCTTTCTCTCTGATGCTGACACTTATCTTTGCAGACCTCTCGAATGGTCACAGTGAGGGGATGGTGGGGGTGTTTACAACAGCCGAACCAAGGAGTTCGTTGCACAGTTTGCCAGTGCTCTCATGAATTTTGAGGTTCTCCACCCTGGGGCTACTGCCAGTGCTGCTGGACAGTGAACCAAACGAAGCTTTCTGTAAGACACCTGTCGGCGAGGATTCCAACTGACGGCTTGAATCCCAATTGTCACACAGTAAGTTTAGAGATGATGAGCAGTTCTTGCTTTGGTCCTTGGGAGTGCTGCTGTTGGTGCTCGTCAGAACCTCCCCTAGAGGTCCAGCCATGGAGGCCTCCCAGGAGATTGGTCTCCAACTAGCCTGTCGATGACACACTTCATTCAGCAGTCCTACTCCAAGACCCATGGGGATTGGATCATGATCCCTGGATAACTTGAGAGGTGAAAGTGCCAGTTTGTCATGGTTGGATGAGGAGGAAGATGAGAAGTCAGAACAAGACATGGGGATTGAGATAGAGAGCTGGGTTCTATCAGATTGTGTTTCTTCTATCTCAGGCCAGGTAACAGTTGAGTGATCAGATTGGGATTTGGGACAGACATCAATGAAGTGTCGGAAGGCATGGGAATGGGACTGCTGGTCATTAAGCTTTGTGTTCGGTATTAAACCGATGTTGTCAGAGAATGAACTACCTGAGGGATTCAAAAGTGAATCAGAAGAAATGAACCCAAAGTCTGTTCTCGATGAGGTCTCCTCGAAGGGATTGTGTTGCTTTGAGAGAGAGAACGAGTTATTAAGGGAATTCTGGTTTGCAGGGTTCAGCATAGACAAGCCCTTCAAATTCCGCAAACAATCATTTCGATCTTCTTTGCTCATCAGCACCCTGCAGAACAACATAGATCAGTGTTACACAAGGATCTGGTTGGAATCGCACATCTTTTACCAAATGAGTTGAGAATCCACTAATCTCCAGTATAAAAAATTACAAAATGTCAAACTCTAAAAGTATCATCATAAATGTAGTTTATTCTTGATCTGATGTATAAAAAGGTGACCGGCACTGGTGATATCCCACAGCATGAGAGCAACGAGAAACACTTTGAAGATATTTACTGATGCAAGCTTATGCAATAACACAACATGATTTGATCGGTCCAATTTTGTGTCGAAGATAAAATCTCTCATACATTTGCATGTGTAATTCTGGTTCAACAATGATAAACATTTAGCGCAAGCTGGTGAATCCAGCACTATTTTCATTGTTAAAAATGCAGTGAATCAGCATTAACTAGCAATTTTAAACTTATCAAATGTTGTTGTTTGCAATAGCTGAAATGAAATATGAATTGAATACAAATCAAGAATAAAACCATGGATCAGTGATTTCTTGGCTCCTTATACTCATTAACCCACTAACTCTATCAGCATCTTCGTCATGACAGCAAAATAAGCTGTAAGTGTTAAAACCATCTAATTTATTGAGGAAAAACAGATCAATAATTTGTTGTTTCCTACCCATTGAGCTGCACAGGGTGAGGATCAGTGATGTTTGACTGTAATTTTTTATTCTCATGCTGTGAAATGGTGAGGCTAGCAGACGAAGTGCCATCAGGAACAGCTGAAGCTGACTGTGAAGATGCGATGACAGGCATCGCTTTCGCGGCATGGCCAGTGTGGCCTTCCACATGCTTTCTTGAACGATGGCGGCCTCGGTTCATGTGTCGTTCACAGTACTTCTGGTCAGCAACTGCATCCCTCGAGCACCGCCATTTCTTCCCATCAGTCCGACGGCATCTACCAGGCTCTGGATCAGCATTTCCAGAATATCCCACATGGAATTGTCCCCATCCAACTGCTAAAACCAAAGAGTTTAGCAGCAATAATATATAGCCTTTTATGTTTGTGAAATGAGATCTTTCAGAACCCAAAATAATCAAGAAGGCAGAAGGTCATGAAGTGTATGAATCATTTAGGATTTGACCATTCCCTTTTATAGAGCAAAACTTTATTAGTATCACCATATTTACAAAGGAAAAGGCATAAAGGTGATAAAACTTTAGTTGAGTTAGCACTATTTCCAAAAGATTAATCTGTCAGGAAAGAGCACAACTAGTGTATAAATTCTAGCAAATATAACCGTGGAGTTATATTTCCAGATGCACACTGGCAGATCTAGCATGCATTTGGATAAGCAATCAAAGGTTCTGCTAAGAAAGATTGTGCATATCTCCAGAAAACTAGCAACTTCAGCTTATGCTTAAAAAAAAGATGTCAAAATGCTAATGAAGAAGATCTATACTGCCCAAAAGATGAATCTTTCTTGAGAATCTGCAAACACTAACCACCTCACTAAGACGCAAGCATGCATGGCTCCCTTATGCCAACAAATATTTCTTGGATACAGGAGGTGAAAGACCAAAGAGTACCTGAATCGAAAGATCCAGAAGACAAGGAAGGGAACCCAGACGCGTTGAGGCTTCTTCTGATGGGAACGAGCAGAGTGGCCGGTATGGGGACATTCGCAACAAGGTACTTGTAGATCAAGGCCTGGTGTTCCAGCTCTAGCCACTGAGATGGAGTGAAGGGTCCCCTAACCCTCGCAAGAACCCCTTGCACGCTCGCATGAGAGGTTGCGGAAAACAAGCCTGCAACAGAAGAAAGGAAAAGGTGGGGAACGAATGTGAGGTGAAAGACGAGCCCGAACTTGAACCACGTTAGATGCAGGGGGAAGACAAGGAGAAGAAGATGAACATATTAGACAACTGCAAAGGCCCCCGAGGGGACCTGGCAGATGAATCACAGCTCCCATGCCTCGCCTGCAGCATTTAAGGAAGCACATCAAACTGCAAAAAGATCAAAGACGCCATATTTTTCCCCATATCTTATCATTTTCCTCGAGGAAAAAGCATCACACGAGATCAGGGAATATTAAGGGATGGATGGTTCATTCTGCTACTTTTTCTCTCTTGGATTGATTGCTGTGTTCCTTATCACTTTCTCTCACGAGAAGACAGAAAGAACTTAAGCTCCCAAAACAAGTCCTCGGAAGACAATAACCCAAAAGAAAGGAGAAACAGGACGGAAGAAGCCAACTATGTTTTTTTTTTTCCCTTGAAAAAAGACTGAAAAAAGGACAAAAAATTCTACGAAAAAGAATCAAAATCGGCTACTTCCCGAACCCCCTGCTTGTTCTGAGAGACCAGAAACAAAACCCCCAAAAGAAAACCACCGTCAACTAAAGATCGACCACCCGCCAGAGAGACTTAATAGCGCCATCAATACGTCTGATCCAGCAAGTATGTAGTGCGTGTTACCTGCATTCCTGAGATAACACCCCGTTGGAGAAGGCGCCGACGGGCGGATGTGGTAAGGCAAGGTCGCATCACCAGAGACAGCCATGTCACTCTGCTTGGACGTGGACGAGAAGCTGAGCATATGTTCTCCGTCAGGAAAGAGGTGATGAGAGTCGGATCTGAGGAAATGAGGTGTCTTTGCTGGTGCCGCCACCAATGCTTCGGTCCTGGCCATCTTGAGGGATCTCCAGTCGCAGTCCTCAGGTTCAGCAGGCCTGTCGTGCTTGCGGAAAATGGATCCAAAGAATCCTCTTTGCCTGCTGACTTCGGTGTCTTGGGACGTCAGGGAAGAAGAGAAGAGGTTACCACCCTCGGAAGAGGAGGCGCCCACCAACCCATCCATGCTCACCACCTCACCGAAGTCCATCTCCTCCACCACCGCCCGAGGCCACTATACGACCGAGGAGGTGGGTTCATGAGAGTGGAAGCCCGAGGGGGAGAGAGTGGGAGAGTGGGAGCAGGAAAGCAAGCATCTTAAGGATGGGAAGTTGGAAGAAAGGGAAAGCAGAGCATGGTTCTTATGGTTGGGAGTAAGCCCAGGCTGTGTTTCTTTTCTGGAGAAGTGAAATCAAATTATTGGATAGGAGAGAGAGAGAGAATCAAAATCGTATGCGTATGTGTGATCATTTTCTTATATGATCCAAATTCCTCTCACTGAATTGTGCTCAGTTTAGTTATGTCAGTATATCTTTGTAGATTAAGATTAGATTATTCTTAGATTCAAAGGAAACCAGCAGGCTCATCTCACTAAAAACAACTTCAAGGCTACACGTACGTTTGGGCGTGCTGTGTATGGCCACCGGGGTTTTGTCTCTGAGCTCCTCCTCTTCCGGCAGAGCTTGGTCAAACTTATGGAAGACAATGACAAAAGCATTTCTCTTTCCTGATACATGGAAAGGTCTTATTACGACTCGATTCATACATACATGCTGCCGTCAACAATGTAAAAAGACCCTTCTCCTTTTTATGTTTGACATCCATGGAAGCAATCAGCCATCAGCCATCAGCCATCAGCCATCAGCCATGCATGCATTCCCCCCGCCCCCCTACACGATATTAATAGCCCCTGTGGACTTTTTGTCCCCCCCTTTTGTTCTCGATCGAGGTTAAGGCAAAAGAAGAGAAATCATAGGCGTTCTAGGTTGATGCGTAGCGTTAGGGTTCCTCGGAGAAGTGGAGTGCTGGAATCCGGGAAGCATGGGTCGGTTGAAGTGACGAGTCGAGGCTAAGATGATGTAGCCCAAAGCTCACCGTTCCTGCAGTTCTTGGATGCTCCCAGCTCAGTGAAAGATGGTAATTATGTTTGAGAATGTTGAAGATACAGAGGAGGAAGAAGATTCCATCAGCGGTGAGCCCCCTCTGTTCGCCCACTCCTTGCAACAGGCACGACACCAACGATGGACCGATCCATCGGTGGCATCACATCAGAGCGTCCTTAAACACAGTAGCTTTGATGGAGGAGAGGGGGGCGGTAGGGCGTCCTCAACGCAGCCATAATGGAGGCTTTGATGGAGGAGGGAGAGGAAACGTTGGTATCGAGCTGTGCTCCCCATGGACCCAACCTAAGCCCTCCTCCGGGGGGGGGGGGGGGGGGGGGCCCTCTCCACAGGTCCATCTCCATCAATCATGCATGCGGCATCTCTCATCCGATAAGGGAATCCAACAGCGAGGCATGACAGGGACGTATCATTCCACCGCTACATATAGTTATGCTCTCCCACTATGCAACTTTGGCAGCGAATAGATTAGGCACTCTCTTTTACTTTTGCTGGTAACTCCCCCTCCACTCATTCGACTCTCGGCAACACTTACCCTCTCCTCATTAATCCATGCTTCGTGCCATGAAAGACCTCCGGAATCGACCCTGACCGAGGCCACCGTCGACGAGAAGAATAACTCTTACGGTCTCCCTCACACGAAGCTCGCAGGATGAATCGGAGAGAGAGAGAGAGAGAATTCGCCTCCTCGTGGCCGACACGTTGACGGGTCCACTCCGGTCACCATTGAAGTCGATACTGCTTCTGTTTTTACTGCTGCAAACTCTATATATTTGACCCATTAGTCTCAGCAACACCTGTGAGCGAGCGATCTCCGTCAGCTTCTCTGAGAGAACTCAGCCAAACCAGAGAGCATGCATGCAGGAAACAACGATAGAGTGATCACGTGAGCTGATGACAACTTCTCGTTACGTAGCGTTGGGAAGTGCAAGCAAGACTCGGGAGGAGACATGGATTCAACCCTTAGTTTATTAGGGTAGCTGTTCACCCCCCCCCCCCCCCTTTCTGATTTATCTTGCAGACTCGTGATTCGAAAGTGCTTCTACGAGAGCACTCGGTGATGGAACCACAAACACCAATTACTGGCCCAGCTTTCACGGTGTCTATGCTAACTCGTTAATGACATTTATGACCAGCTTGCAATGTGGTGGTGTCGTCGGGTCCAATGTCTTCTCGGTGGGTGTGACCACCTCATATCTATCCTTCTATATGGTGGAGCAAAAACATCCAAGCGGTCTCCTCGCTGCCTGTTGTTGCTATGAACCCTACCCTACACAGTTTCCATATCTCTCTCCACATCATTTATATCCACGAGATATTTGTCCATTTGTTGTTGCTGGTTAGGTGCATGTTTGCCCTACCTCTTCCAACATCCTTTTTAACGCTTGCTATCGACTTAAATTATTTCTCCTATTTTTTTTCTCCCTCTGATTCTAACACTGCCTTGTTCTGGAATTTATTCCCTAGATTGTTCTGGAATTTGTTTCCTGATTCCCATGGAAGGAGGCTTCCACTTTAACCTGCAATTTGGTTTGGCTTTGATGCTAAAAAGCATTCCCCAGTAATGCTGAAAAGTATCATTTTATTGGAAGGGAGAGAATAACCGGAAGCTAAAAACATCAAAAAAAATTAATTATAAAAAAGTATACTAAAAGATTAATGTAATACTAACATGGTTCGATACTTTTCGTCTATATTTATCATGAAAAAATATTGTTCACGTCTTGATACCGTGTAGACTCATGCATGAAATAATATCCAAGGTGTATTTGGGGTAAAAGTATTGTGCTCTCTAGGTGTCATCGATATGAAGATTAGGGTTGAGAGTAGTTTTTCAATACGATCTTTCCGACGCTTAAGTTAGTAATTTGAGTTTTCCAAATATGAGCTCGAGTAGTTTAAGAAAAGAAAGAGTCATTGTCTTATTTGTCAATTTAGGATGTATTTTATATATTGAAGGAGGGAAAGAAGTTTACGATGATCTTTCTTGTCATAAAAAAAATAAAAGAGAGTTTATGATTATTTTTCTTATCATAAAAGAAGATAAAAAAAGCTTGTAAGTGTATTTCTTATCATAATAAACGAGATGAAAGTTTATATTTCTCTATCTAAATCTTTATACATATACATGAATGGATGATGACTTGGATGTCACATGACAACCATGTCAGCTGACGATAAATTCTCTATCAATATCTATAGATAAAATAAAATTTTTTACCGTACGAGATCAACTATAAGATTACTATGTCATCTTCATTCTCATTTAATACCACCCTCTCAAAACATTTCAAAGGCAAACCCAAAGCGACTATTTCTTATTCTTATATCTTACTTTAAAACCTAAAAAAAAATCAAATATTTATTAATATATTTCATGAGGATTCATTCGTTATCCTCATAAGATATCGGCTTCAAAAAAACATTTCAAGCAACTAAGTTTTCTATTTTGTAAAACTATCAAAGTGAGATTAAAAAAAGAAAAAAAAATGGTATCTTCGTCGGTCCTCACAAGGTTGAATAGGATGCGGCCAATCGGTTTTCTCCACGAAGTTGTGGCATGCCCAATGTGCATTGAAAGATTCGATCGAGTCAAAGTACCCCCATGTCAATATTCTCACCGTGCATCGAGAACATGCCTCTTATTTTAATACCTAGATGTGATGTATGGTTAAAGAAAGATTGGTAGGCGTTTCTTATAGACTCGATCTTCATTTCTTCCATATAAAATTAGTACTGTCAGATTAGTAGCTTGTGGAAAATATAGCCAGGATAAACTAAAATATTATCCAAAATGGCTTTCCCTCGAGGCTGGGAACACACAAAAATATGCACTGGGAGCACTCGAAATAGATCATCACGCATTGTGTAAGAAGAAAACAAACGAAAGAGTTTCGGGGAGGAGGCCAACGGATGGTGCCATATTATACTCGTTCCTAGGAGAACATCAAGATGTCACCCACCTTCTTCGTGCCTTGAGAGAAAACAAGAGGAATAAAAATGCAGTATCCTGTCTCTAATTTCCTCGTATGCTAGCTGCTTCTCTCTCTCTCTCTCTAAAACAAAGGTCGTGAGCATGCGTTAGCTCACAAACACTTAAATCAATATGATAAGCGAAGAGCATCTCTTCACGTTCTTAGAGTTGGGTTTCGTGACAAATATGTATTTGAGAGTTTATTTACCCAAATACGTATTGTATTAATTAGTGATGTACACGACTATAAGGATAGCTCTTTAAGGAGGAAACAATGTTATAGCACCATCTTCACCATAACATTTGCCAAAAAAAAAAAAAAAAAAAAAAAAAATTTGCATCCATTTTGTCAGAAATATTCTCATTCAGTTTATATTAATCTTGAAATGTCCAACAATTTATTTTTTGTTTTATCTTTTGCTCAAAAATTTTGTCCTAACAGATTTCTTCATCCAAACTAGTCTTAAATCATTGATTCATTGATTTTACATTTATTTTTAATTAAAAATTAAAAAAATCATAATTTTATTTGTATGTATTGATTGTAATGTCACTTTGAAAACCGGTTATATGATAATGTCATTCTTAAGTTTTTAATTACAAAAATAATCAAAACCTCCTGAAATTAGCTTCTTAAGAGAGCGAGATTTATCATTTGCCCCTGCAGGTCTCGACCGGTAAAACCTCAAATAGTCTTAAAAGAATCGATCAAAGAGGTTTTGATTAATTTTTTATTTTTTATATTTTAAAATATAGAAGCATCGGTTGGTTGGAATTAGAAGTGGAACCACCGATTCTGATTCTCAAAAACCAAAAATCAAAACCAAACTATCTGATTCCAGTTTCATTTTGAATCGACGTATCATCAGATCGATTCACTAAACCAAACTATCCAAAGCTGATTCCAGTTTCATTTTGAATCGACGTATCATCAGATCGATTCGGTTCAATTTCATATTTAAACCGACCAAGCTTAATTTAAACTATTCCTGCAGAAGATGTTGGCTCCATAAATTCGATTCGATGATAATTACATCAAATTATGGCAGGGCATCTTTATATGCTACTGTTGCTCATTAGGTACATTCATCCATGCAAGATGTTCCAATCCTTTGCATTGCCACCGGGGCACCTTAGTACTCACCCACACCGATGAAGAAGTAGTGATGAAGTAGTCTCAGAGTTCCGTTACAAGCTTCCTATCCCCATCTAATTATATAAAATATATATTATATATTTAATTAGATTATGATTATAGTTATCAATCAATAGAAAAGAAGTTCAATTATAGTAAATTTTTTTAGAAAATAATTTTGATAGGAGAGACTCTCTTAATTATCATCCTAAACACTCTATTCTCGTTTATAAAATGATAGAACCTCATAAGAGATGAAATATCAGTTATTGAGATTATAAATCTATTCTCGTTCTCCCTTAGTTCCTAATCCATCGATCATAGCGATTCTATGAAGGATACGAAGAAAGAAGAACGCGAGTATAGTTCTCCATGCAAATCAACATCTTTGTAGCTTTTGAATTTGACGACGGTGCACTTGTAAATTAGATAAAAGCTTTCTGAAAGATATCGAAATATAAGCATCATAAATTTAATATATTATTATTTAATTTTAATTTTTTATATTAAATTTTTTATATAATAATAGCATAATTATGATTTTTATGCTTATAATTGATATCAGAGTCATGTTTTGAAATTAAATACCTTAGAACTATTTATTAGCACCCTTCGCTTATGAAAATATGTTATTCAATTTTAATTTACAATGCTTAAATGATCCATTTGTGTTGTCGATTTGCTTTTCTATCTAGTTCTTCCTATCGCCTAGTTCTTCCTAAGCGATGCAAGGTGTTGAAAAACCTTGAAAGAGCATCACATGTGCAACGAAAAATAGAAAACAAAACTAGCTTCACAAAAGAATGATATAAGATATTTGTGCGATGATTGAGAGCAAAAAACTCGTGAAACTGAAAACTACGTAAGATTCGTAAGATGCTCTCACTTAGGGGAGATCGTATATCCCCAAAACTATAGATCCAAGTCCATGGATGAAAGACCTCCTGCAAGCTCCTCTCTAGTAGTGATCCAACATGATGGATGAAGCGATGATGCACCTCATCGCATAAGGCGTTCTTTCCTCACTTTTGTGCACTACCATGCAAATAGGGGCAACAGCAAATGGGTGGTTCTTTTGCTATCCTCTCACACCAAAGAAGGGGCAGATTACTAGAGGAAGAATAGGAGAGGTTAGGGAGGTGACAACTAAAGGGGTTCAGCTTTATAACTCATTTAGTCCTATATCCTTTTTATAGAGAGCCATATTTGCTAATTCTAATAGATCCTATTTTATTAGGTATTAGATCTCAATCCAATTATCTTAACATATTGGATATTGGATCTCTATCTAATTATCTCTTGCTTAATGGAAATTGGATCTCTATCCAATTATCTACTCTAAGCTCTTATTGGGTCTCACTCAATGGATTGAATAAAATAGGGGCTTAGATAGCATATATTCAATCCTCTATTCGTTGCATCATCCATCATATGTGTGTAACCCTTTAGGCCTAATACTGAGTTGGTCGTGAGTTGCACCTGTCAGAACTCCTTATGATTTAGTGAATTATCATCCTATAATATTTCAATCAACTCATCCACTATGGATGCATCAGGCTACTGTGCCATAGTCTCTAGACGGTACAGGGGAATATAATCCGTTGGACCTATCTACCCTTAGTTATCATACATTTATAATCCATCATCCATCTAATATCCCAAAGACCATATTGCTAGCCAAAGGTGCCCTGTAAGCCAATCACATCAATGACGACACATGTGACATGACACATAGTCTTTTTACTTATTATTATTATAATATATATGTATATATATATGTATATGTATATGTATATGTATATATATGTATATATACATATACATATATATGTATATATACATATACATATATATG
>LVTN01002181.1:27852-42288 GCA_001649415.1 Musa itinerans
TATATATATATGTATATATATGTATATATATATATATGTATATATATGTATATATATGTATATAATTGATGAGCTTGTGATCTAATCTGCATTTTGAGTGACGTAGGACTAGCTTCGATTATGGAGAGACAATTTGATTAAAGTAGGAGGAATCATACGTTGGGCCGGAGTGGAACATGTCAGAAGATTGGACGTCGAGCCGGAGGATCGGTTAACGTATTGGCAGAAGGCTTCATGCAATGAGTTCGAGCATCGGACTAGAAGAATCCGATATTACGCCAAAGAGATTGGATATTATAGAGGTCAGTATGCCGATTAGGCAATATCCTACAAGAGTAGACGATGCGTTGAAAGAATTGGACGAAGCGCCAAATGAACTAATAACATGCTAGACAACATAGGATTCATGCTTGTAATTGTGTGTGTATAGATCGAGCTAGTTAGGTCTAATTGAGTTGGTTTTACGTGTAACCATGTCAACTTAATTAGAGGCCAATTAGGCTTGAATTAGGACCGAATTGAGCCTATTGTTTGGCCTATTCAGTGTCCTATAGTAGGGTCTGACGATAGTACCACCCAAACACAGTCTCCCAGACTATGTTAGGCGGTGGTACCACCAGACTTGGTGGTGGACCGCCCAATGTCAGGGTGTTAGGCAGTAATACCTCTGGATTGGGTGATGGTACTGTAAGAAAATCTAGGGGGCGACATCACATATGTAGTGGAAGAACATAAAATAAAATCCCCAAATTTCCCAAAGATAGATTCATCGTTGTGCGAAGATTAGTGTACAAAATCTGCGAAACTTAAAACTACATATATTAAATATTGTGTTACTTAGGAAGATCGTATATCCTTGAATCCTACAGATTTCTAGGAGAGGGTGAAGGAGGTCAAGCGTCCTCCTCTCTAGCGGTGATCCACACAACAGGACTACGACGATGCTCCTCAAATCTCCACGCTTGCTATTTAAGGAGGAGAAGGGGAGAGGAGAATAGGAGATGACAACCCAGAAACGCTCTAGCTTGTGAACCTTTGGTTCCCTCCTATTTATAGAGGTCCCCTGTCAACTTAATCCTAATGGATCCTACCCTATTGGGTATTAGATTTTCATCCAACTATCTAAGCTTATTAGATTAGTGGATCTCTATCTAATAATCTCTCATTGGCCCTTATTAGATCTCATCCATAGGATCTAATAATTCAGGGCTTTTTGGATATCCAAAAAGATAGGAGCTCCGACGGATATCTCATATTCGAACCTCTACTCATCGCAACACCTACCATATGTGTGTGACTCTCTAGGCCCAATATCGAGCTGGCCATTAGTCATACCTATCAGAACTTTTTCTAGCTCAGTGAATTATTATCTCCATAATAATTTACTCAACTTATCGACTACGGACGTACTAGGCCACTACGTCGCAATCCCCAAACGATACAAGGGAATCCAATCCATTGGACCTGTCTGTCCTCAGTTACCATATACCTATAGTCCCTTATCCATCTAATATCTCAGAGACCGTATACCAGGCATGATGCTATCAGACTCATACAGTTTCTACTCGAGTCTCGCTCTAATTGGATTCTTCCGGAGAACTTTTTCTCTCTCAATCTGAATAATCCTGGCTAGAGATTTATCTAAGCAAGAACACATGAGATATTTCTTTCATGACACTAAGAGCGGATGATCCTCTATCGACACTCAATAGCCCTCGTAAGGTTGACTATCACTCTTGATGACCAACTGTGCTAGATCTGGAACATCCAAACTTATAAGTCAGGTATCAAAGAGTTGAGCACTCATACAGGATATCCTTAGTGTCTCAAGTCTAAGGACTAGGTACATCATTGGGACAACGAAATTGCTATTTGACAATGAGGTATCATTAACCATCCAAAATTCCATGAGCGGATCAATCAGTGAACTCATTCTCCAATGAGCACCTGTACTGTATCCCTAATGTCTCCATATGAGCAACTATGAGACCAACCGCCTCCATCATATGGACAGGTATATACCACACTAGTATGTCCGGTTGTCTCGATGTCCCTCTCGAGTAATCTATGACCAGGATTATTTAGTGTCTGTGTTTAAAGGTGAATTTATCTCATTATCATGATCTGATTCCTATTGCACAGATCCATAAGCATCACAATATATGTATGTGCATATATAACAGTCAATATAAAGTGATAAAATATCAAATAATAATAATAAGCAAAAAGACTGCGTGTCAAGTCACGTGTGTCATCACTCACGTGATTGGCTTGCAGGGCACCTATGACTAGTAATATCCTACTTGACGTAAAGCCAATTATCTATGTGTTTGATCCCCATCAGACCCCTATGAAGCTCAAAGACAATATGAGACAACGATTTTGTTAGTGGATTTGTAATGTTATTTTCGGATGGAACTCTTTCCACTACTACATCTCCTTGGGACACAATCTTTCTAATAAGTTGGAATTTCCTTAGAACACTTCTGATGAGACCTGAGTTCCTTCGCTTAAGTAATCATCCCGTTGTTGTCATAATATAAGGGAATCGACTCCTTGCTGCTCGTCACGACTCCTAAATCTATGATGAACTTCTTCATCCAGACTCCCTCCTTTGCTGCCTCTGCTGCAGCAATGTACTCCGCTTCTGTGGTCGAGCTAGCAGTAGTATCTTGCTTGAAACTCTTCCAGCATACTGCTCATCCATTCAGTGTGTACGTATACCCCAAATTCGACTTGCTATCATCAACATTGGACTGGAAACTTGAGTCTGTGTAGCCTTCAACCCTGAGGCTACTACCTCCATATACCAATAAAAGATCCTTAGTCCTTCTCAAGTACTTAAGGATACACTTTACTGATTTCCAATGCTCCAAGCCTAGATCCGCCTGATACCTACTCGCGACACTTAGAGCATGTGCTATATCAAGCCTGGTACATAGCAATGACATACATGATAGACTCTACCGCTGAGGCATAGGGTATCATATCCATGTTCGCCCTTTCTTCAGGAGTCTTTGTGGACATATTCCTAGAAAGCGATATCCCATATCTCATCGGTATGAGACATCTCTTGGAATTTTCTATGCAAATCATTTGACAATGGTGTCTATGTACCTAGACTGGGATAAGCCAAGCATCCTCTTGGATCTATCTCTATAGATTCGAATCCCCAAGATATAGCATGCTTCCCCTAAGTCCTTCATGGAGAAGTGTTTAGATAACCAAGTCTTTACCATGGATAGCATTCCTACATCATTCTCAATGATTAGAATGTCATTCATATATAACACTAAAAAGGTGATAGTGCTCCCACTTACATTCTTGTACACACAAGGCTCATCTTTGTTCTTAACGAAGTCATAAGATATGATTACCTCATCAAATCTTATGTTCCAACTTCGAAAAGCTTGTTTTAGTCCATAAATAAATATAAGCAACCTACACACCTTATCTAGGCAGTCCTTGGACATAAAGTTCTCAAGTTGTATCATATACACCTCTTCCTTGAGGTTGCCATTGAGGAATATGATTTTCACGTTCATCAGCCATATCTCATAATCATAGTGTGCTGCAATAGCCAATAGAATTCGGATGGATTTTAACATGGCTACGAGTGAGAAGGTTTTGTTTATAGGTCTCTATCTTTCCATCTACTTCAATCTTCTTGAAGATCCACTTACAATCGATGGGTATAATACCCTTGGGTGCTTCAACTAGGTTCTAAACCTTGTTGGAGTATATGGAATCCATCTTAGAATTCATGGCTTCTTATCACTTCCCGAAGTCTATACTCGTAATAGCCTCCTCATAGGTTTGAGGATCAATATCGTTAACATCCTCTCATCTGATGTATCCCACATGTCTCTTAGGAGGATGAGACACTCTATCGGACCTACATAAAGTCAGAATTTATATGCTAGGTAACTAAACAGACTCTGGTTGTAGAATGGTGCTTGAGCTAGGTTCTCCAACCTTGCTCAACTCTATCATGCTCCCACTGTCTTCACCAAGAATGTGTTTCTTTTCAAGAAACATTGCTCTCTTGGCTACAAAGATATTTTGGACCTCGAGGTGATAGAAATAATACCCAAAAGTTTCCTTGGGGTGTCTCATGAACTTGCACTGCTCCGTCCTAGACTCCAACTTATTAGGGTTGTCTTTTAACATAGGTAGGGCAACCCCAAATCTTAACAACATTAAGATCGAGCTTCTTTCCTTTCTATATCTCATATGGAGTAGATACTATCAACTTAATTGGAATTCTGTTCAGAAGGTAAGTTATGGTCTTTAGGGCGTATCCCTAGAATGAGATGGGTAGGTCAGCGAAACTCATCATGGACCGCACCATGTCTAATAGTGTGTGATTCCTCTTTTCGGATACACCATTGAGCTAAGGTATATAAGGAAGTGTCCACAAGGACATAATCCTATGGTCCTTGAGGAATTGGGTGAACTCTGTACTTAAATACTCACCTCATCGATTTGATCGAAGAGTTTTGATACTTTTTCTAGTCTGATTCTCTACTTCATTCTTATACTCTCTGAATTTCTCGAAGGTCTCGGACTTGCACTTCATCAAGTACATGTCCATACCTAGAGAAATCGTTAGTAAAAGTAATGAAGTAGGAGTAACCACCTATGGCATGAGTTGACATGGGACCATATACATCAATCATTATGTATGAGTTCCAACAACTTAGTGGCTCTCTTTTCAATTTCACTAAGGCAAGGTTCGTAAGTTGCATATGACTTATAGTCGAATGAATCTAGGTATCCATCCTTTAGTAACTTTTGAATCATTCTTTCATGGATGTGACCTAGCCTACAATGCCACAGATATGCATTGTTCACCTAATCTTGTCCTCTTAGGCTCACTTACATTTATGATATGTGTAGTGTCTAGCATAAACAAACCATTATGCAATGTTCCTCTCACCAATCTCCTAGGCGTTGATAAAATCTAAAACAAATTACAGATGTGATAAGCATTATCGGTATCCAATACCCATGCACTAGCACAAAAATCTAACTGGAGATTGATTATAAATGTACCTGAAACTTCTTCGAGCTTCTGTTTCACCCTCTCTATAAGGTACTCCTTGCAGTTCCTCTTCTAGTGCCCATCTTTGTCGTAGTGAAAGCACTGGCTTTTATCATTTGCTGGATCTTTCTTAGCAACTTTTGCTTTACCCGGTCTACTCTTGCCCTTGCCTAGCCCTTCTTAAGGGACTTTTCTGCCTTCCTTTTCTTTCTAGTCTCATCAGCTTAGAAAACTGGCTTCTCTTTCTTGATGGTGCTCTTTGCCTCCCTCAACATATTAAGGAGCTCAAGGAGAGTCACCTATTAGGACTCTAGTTAGGAGAGTTCTAATTGAGAGGGGCATTCATGTAAAACCAACCTAGCTGACCCCTATTAAAGTGGTGACGAGGCCGGCTAGGGTTCGGAAATTGTTTCTTAGAGAAGCATTAGGAGTTGTAAAGGAATATGAGTCTTGAGTAGGAGTCATATTATGAGTTAGTTAGAAGTAGGAGTCTTGAGTAGGAGTCCTATTAGAAGTTGGGGTTTAGAAGTCTTATAAATAGCCATGTATTCATCATCTTTTCTCAAGTAATAGATGAATCTTTTTTGCAGCCTTTGAGCAGCAACTTGGAGGAAGAAACCCCTATAGAGTTCCAAGAAGGCCGATTCCCTAAAGAGATCAACCCTAAGATTAGAATCTGCAAGGGTTCTAACACTTGGTATTAGAGCAGCGTTCTTGGTGTCTGATATATATATATATATATATATATATATATATATATATATATATATATGTTGCTTCCTATACATTCTAACTTTCAGAATATCCTTTTATATTTCGATAGTTTTATATATATATATATATATACTTATACTAAGTACAATTTGTTTGATAAAGAATCCTATTCAACACTCTAGGATTAAGCACATTGACATTAGACATTATTTTATTAAGGATCATGTTAGCAATCATGATATATCTTTGGATTTCATTAATACGAAACATCAGTTAGCATATATTTTTACTAAATAACTAAGTGAGTAATAATTCAATTTTATTAGAAAAAAATTAGGCATCTTGAATATTTCAAATGCATGATTAAAGACTTTTTGCTATTTGTTCTCTAATGAGACTTTTTTTTTGTTGATGACTAAGGGAGAGATTTATCCAAACGAATTATAATCTTTTGCTTAACTTCTCGATATTCATAACTTTGAGATTCATTTTGTGACTATGTTGCATTCACGATTTATATACTTCATTCTTTTTGTTGATGACAAAAATAGGGTGAAGAAGTAAATTATATTTTTTGCTAATAACCAAAGGGGGAGAAGTAGTGATTTATATCTAGCTTATATGTTGAATAAGGAGACTTATGATGCTTTTATAACTTTTTGTTAGTAGTAACTCATAACTAACTTTTGTTAATTATTCTTTGAAAATTGAAACTTAATTGAATATTTGAGTTTACAATGATAATATCAACAAGATCGAATTTGACCCAACTTAAATTCAAGACTACCATTAAAAGCGTATTATTTTGAATTCAAGTTTATCATATTTTTAAGAAAACATATAGGTAGGAGGAGTCTTGTTAAGACCCTATCATCAATTGACTTTTCGGTATCTATAACTTGAACTTATCATTGATGATACAATCTTAAGATCTTTCATATACTATAATGTTAAAGTAATTTTTTATTTACATAATTTGATCATTGATATACTTTCTTCTTTTTGTTGATGACAAAGATGGAGAAGTAGTAACTCAAGATTTTTGTTATTGATAAAGGGGAAAAAGTGGTAACTAATGCATAAACAAGGAGAATCATGATGTCTTAGGTTTTTTTTGGTTATTATGCAACTGATGTTTGATTTATGCAAATGGTTAACTTATAGTTATATTTTGATTAGCATTACACATTGATAATGGTTGAAATTTAAAATATAAAATTATTATAATTATAACTTAAGATTTGAAACTTGGTCAAATATTAATTTTTAGGCTTGAATGATTGAATCATAATATCAATAAGATCAAATTATTTTAATTTTAATTCAAAATTAGCATTAGAATATTATTATTTATTCAAGTTCATCATACTTTTAAAGATGACATATAATAAGGGGAGCCTCGTAAAGACTCCATCACCAATTGATTGTCATCATCAAAAAGGAAAAGATTACTGAATCTCAGATTTTGATGATGAAACTAATTGATGAGTTTATTGGATTAATATAATTTTAAGATAAATGATATGAAAAATACTTCAATCACAAACTCGAACCACCGAAGGGCCAACCGTTGAAGTAGAAGAGTCAGACGTAGTGCTAGAAAAATTATTGTGTTAAAAATTGGATGTCAAGTCGGAGGATTGGTCGACATCCTAGAGATTAGATTTCATACTATAGGTGGACATCATGCTAAAAGGATCGGATATTGTGTTAGAAGATTAGATGTCATGAAAATTTTGATATGCCGGTGGAACGGTCAATATGTTGAATAAAAGGGTGATGTGACAGAGGTTCGAATGAAGTGTCGGAAGATCGGATGATATATCAAAAGAACATACAACATGCCAAAAGTTTCATAAAGGTGCTGGAGGTATGGTTTATTTATTAAGGTCTTAATCAAAGTTTTTTGGGTCAATTTAAGTTAGTATTAGGCTGAAATGAAGCTCGTTTGTTATGAAAATAATTGGGCTTAATGTTAGGTCAAATTGTAAATGTCATTAAGATAATAACAATTGGTATTATAGTAGAGCAAGAATCTCTCATTTGGATTAGTACCCAAGAAAAAATAAATGATGTTTTCAAATCATTAAGATGGATACTCATTACATGTCCTCTCATGTTCAATGGGATGAATTACACATATTGAAAAACATAAATAATTTTTTTTATTTTTTATGGATTTTGATTTATAGAATGTTGTCGAGTTTGGTTTTCAAAAATCTTTTAAACCGATGGAGGAATAGAATGATTTTAAAAAGAGAATATTTTCTTTAAATGCTAAAGCTATGAATGTTTTATTTTATGCTTTAGATAAAAATGAGTTTCAACTTGTGACATTACACATGATATATGGCACACACTTGAAGTCATTCACAAAGGCACAAGTTGAGTAAAAGAATCCAAAATTAATATTTTATTTATAATTATAAATTATTTAAAATGACACTAAGAAAATCTATCAGTGATATGTACACCTATTTTACGGATGTTATCAATAGATTAAAAGCTCTTAATAAAAACTATACTAATTTTGAATTGATGAATAAGATTTTATGGTCTCTTCTGAAAAGTTGGGACTGAAAGATAATGATAATATAAGAAGCTAAAGACTTAAACAATATTTATCTTAAAGAAATCATAAGATCTTTAATGATTGATGAAATGATATACAAAGCACATGATGAAAAAGAAAAAAACCATCTAAAGAAAAGAAAGTATATTGCTCTTAAATCCAAAAATGATTACTTGAACAAAGGCTCAAGTGATGATAATAAAGATATGACACTTCTTATAAAAAGATTCAAAAAGTTAATGTGAAGATTTAGAATAATCTAATCTTAAACTTAAAAATGAGTTATTTAAAAAATCATTAGAATTATATGCTTTGAAAAATACAAAGAATGACTTGCCATGAATGAAAAACTAGAATTTTGCTTAAAAGAGTCTATTAATAGTAATGATGTAATAGAATCTCTTAAAAAGGAAAACATATTACTATAATAAACATTAGAAAAAATTAAAATTAAAAAAACCCACTTGATATGATTCTTGCTAAACAAGATTGTATATCAAGTAAAGAAGCCATTGGCTTCATCGAGTAGTAACACTCATCAAAAGCCAATCATGTTTGTAAAATGACCAATATTGCATACTCATACACATCAGAAAGTTCAATGCAACTTTTGTGAAAAGTTAGATCACTATGCTTACACATGCTCTTTTAAAAAATATAATAATCTTCAATTAATTTGGGTTTCTAAAGGAACTATAAGTAATTTAGAGCCAAAAGATAATAAAGGTAGATCTAACTATGAAAAACTAAAAATTAAATGGGTACCTAAAGCAAACCTCTTTTTCTTATAGGTATTGTTAGGAACGAGTCGACACTAAAAGGGGGGAGTGAATTAGTGCAGCGGTAAAAACGTTGATTTCAGAAAATATTCGTTCATTGAAAACTGATCGAAAAGATGTTAACTTAAAAATACTTTTGTAAGCGTGTAATGAGGAAGTAGAGTAGTGAGCAAGTAAAATGATTTGCAGCAAAGGTAAAGAGCAAAGTAAAAGGTAGCAAACCTATTTTATAGTGGTTCGGTCATCGTAACCTACATCTACTCCCGATTCCTCTTCATTCGAGGCCACCGGCTTCCACTACCGGTCTTCCTTCAATGAGCAAAGCCAACTACCCTTTTTACACCCCTCTTCTCCTTTTCATAGGTTTAGGAGACAACCTTTTACAAGTACTCACTCCTCTCTAAACAGAATTCTAAACTTAGAATTAAAGGAGAGGATCTCTTAAGAGATTACTACAGCATTTTTCCAATTTTAAATTCTTTGTGCTTGTATATGTTAACCAGCGATGAGAGGGGTATTTATAGGCCTCAAGTGGATTCAAACTTGGAGCCTAAAAATGTCTCATCCTCCATTTTCGGGGTACTGGTGGTACCACCGCTTGTACTGGGTGGTACCACTGCATGACAGTCTCTCGGAGACCATGTTTAGGCGGTACTACTAGTCATAGGTGCCCTACAAGCCAATCACGTGAGTGATGACACGTGTGACTTGACACGCAATCTTTTTGCTTATTATATTTTGACATTTATCACTTTATATTGCTTATTGCATATATATATATATATATATATATAGTGATGTCCTTGGATCTGCGCAATGAGAATCAGATCATAATGAGATCATGATAATGAGACTGATTCGCCTTTAAACATAGATTCTAAATAATCCCGATCATAGGTTACTCGAGAGGGACATCGAGATAACCGGACAGACTAGTGTGTTGTATACCCGTCCATATGATGGATGTAGCTGGTCTCATAGTTGCTAGTGTGGGGACACTAGGGGTACAATACAGGTGCTCATTGAGGAATTAGTTCACTGATTGATTCGCTTACGAAATGCTGGATGGTTGATGATGTCTTATTGTCAAACAACGATTCCGTAGTCCTAGTGGTGTATTTGGTCCTTAGACTTGAGACACTAAGGATGGCCTATATGAGTGCTCCACTCTTTGATATCAGACTTATAGGTTTGGATGTCCCAGATCTAGCACAACCGGTCATCGTGAGTGGCAATCAACCTTAAGAGGGCTATTGAGTATTGATGGAGGATCATCCACTTTCGGTGTTATGAGAAGAATATCTCATGTGTTCTTGCTTAAACAAATCCTTGGCTAGGGTCATTCAGATTGAGAGAGAAAGAGTTCTCCAGGAGAATCCGATTAGAGCGAGACTCGAGTAGAAACCATATGGGTCTGACAGCACTATACCCGGTATATGGTCTCTGGGATATTAGATGAATGAGGGACTATAGGTACATGGTAACTGAGGACAAACAGGTCCAATGGATTGGATTTCCCTGTATCGTCTTGGGACTATGATGTAGTGGCCTAGGATGTCTATAGTCGATAAGTCGAGTGAATTATTATAAAGATAATAATTTATTGAGCCAAAAGGAGTTCTGATATGTATGACTCACGACTAGCTCGATATTAGGCCTAGAGGGTCACACACATATGGTAGGCATTGCAATAAGTAGAGGTTCGGATATGAGATATCCGTCGAAGTCCCTATCTTATTGGATATCCAATAAGCCCCTGAATTATTGGATCATATGGATGCAATCCAATAAGAGCTCATATGAGATTATTGGATAGAGATACACTAATCTAAGAGGTTTGGGTAGTTGGATGAAGATCTAACACCCAATAGGGGAGGATCCATTAGGGTTAAGTTGACAGGGGACCTCTATAAATAGGAGGGAATCAGTGGTTCGTAGGCTAGAGCATTTTGCTTGCCTCTCTTATTCTCCTCCCCCTCTCCACCTTAGAGAAGGCATGGAGTTTTGAGGAGCATCATCGCAGCCCTATTGTGTGGATCACCGCTAGAGAGGAGGGCGTTTGACCTCTTTCACCCTCTCCTAGAGATCTGTAGGGATTCAAGGATATACGATCTCCCTATGTAACACAATCTATCTCACACGTGGTTTTCTACTTCGTAGATTTTTTGCGCACCAATCTTCGCACGACGACGAACATATCTTTGGGAATTGGGGATTTTATTTTCTGTTCTTCCACTGCGCATGTAATATTGCCCCCAAGATTTTCCCAATAGTGGTATCAAAGCTAGGTTGTTCGTGCGAAAGATTGGTTTTGAACTACGTGTGTTGTGTTTTAGAGAAGATTTTGACGTCAAAATCGTTGATGCAAAAGCGAGATAGGGCAGCAACAGTTACCGCCTACAGTGGCGGCCGCAAGCAGGTAGCATAGCGTAGGCGCTGCACCTACAGTAGCCTGTCAGCAGTCTACTTGTAGTAGGCTTGCGGTCGGCTTGTAGCAGGATTGCGGCCGGCTTGTAGCAAGCTTGCGACCGACGGGGCTGGCACTTGCGGCCGATCTGCCTGCAAGGGTGGAGGATGCCTGTAGGCGCACCTGTAGCGACGGTCGCCCAAAAAAGGGGCGCCACCCACGGAGTCAACGCTACCCGTAGGGGCGGCGCCGCTCGTAAGCAGGGGCGGCGCCCCTGCCCTCCACTGCACATGCCACCGCCGGCAGGGTGGCTGCAGCGACGGAAGCAACAGGGAAAAGGGAGAAAGAGGGTTAGGGTGTTTTTAGCAAAAAGATAGTTTTGCCCTTGTAAATTTCAAAAATTCTCGTTATGTCCTTTTATCCAAATTATGAAAATACTCTTCAAAATTTTAAAAATTCCCTGCATGTCCTTGATTTCAGAAAATATTAATTAATTAAAAATTTTAATTGATTATTATAAAGCTTGATTCAAATATTGTCCGGTATATCATTGGTTCATCGACGCTTCATCCGATTCTTCGATGCATCATCCTCTCTTGCGACCTATTGCCCAATCGGCCAATTGACCTCCGTATCTCCAATTTCCTTAGTGCAATTTCTGCTCTTCATGGCCCGAAGCCTTCTACCGATGCGTCAACCGATCCTTCAACTCGACGTCTAATATTATAATATATTTTTCTCGGGCCCAACATGATTCTTCCAACTTTAATTATCTCTCCCTGATCAAAGCTTCCTGCATCACTTAAAACACAGATCAAATCATAAACACTATCAATTGGTTTCATCATCAAAATTCGAGATTCAACAGGTATGTCTCCAAATAAGAGTTAGGAGCAAAAAATTGTATCTTGATAGTGAATGCTCAATACACATAACAGATTCAACAAACTTCTCAAAACTCACTAGTCGAGATAAAGGATATGTTACCTTCGAAAACAACAATAAAGAAAAAATTATTTACATTGGAAATATTTATAATATTTTAGAGATCGATACTTCTTTATCATTGAAAACTTCTCAGATCTCAAAATTTAATCATGATATTGAGAAAATATAAGTTAAAACTCTTTTATTAATTTAGAGATTATTGTTCCCAAGTCATTAAAAGAATTGATAAAGATGAATAATAAAATAATATTGATGAACTCTCACATAATATTGATATCATTGCTAATAATCCTGTAGAAGAATCACAATCGATAGTTTTGATAGGATCTCAAAGAGATAAGAGACCTATCATTTTTTATTATACATGGTATATATATAATAAACAAAGTGTGACATAGGAATCAAAAGGACCCCTTGTTGTTATCACAAGTTATGAAAAATAATGATTTTGAAAAATAATATGATGTAATAAAAGAAGAGTTGAAGTCAATGGACTAGAAGGATGTTTGAGAACTCATCGAATTACCAAATAATTGTAGAAGAGTCTGTTATATATATATGACTTAAAGGATTATATGAAACTATATAAAATTAGACTTATGGCTAAATATTTTACTTATAAAGAAAACATTAACCTAATAGGCTCGTTAAAAATCATGCATTAATAACTCATTATAATTTTAAGTTAGATTGATGTAAAAAAAACTTTTTTGAATGAAGATCTAGATGTAAAATTAAATTTAGGAAATTCATTTATGATCTTAAATATGCCTTATATAATGATATATAAAGTTTCATAATACTATTATTTTCATCATATTTAAGAAAAATATTATTGATCAATACTTATATTTAAATGTTAATTAGAGTAAGTTTATTATATTGGTCTTATATGTGAATAAAATTTTACTTGTTAGCAGTGATCTTAGTCTATTATACGAAACTAAAATATTTCTCACTAAAAATTTTAAGATAAATGATATGAATGACGATGTTATTGGTATTAAGATATTTATAGATAGATTTCAAGGATTGCTAGGGCTATCTCAAAAATGATATATTAAATAAGTCTTCTAGAGATTTAATATACATCTTTGTTCAATAAATGACAAAAATAATAAATTTCAATCAAAGTAATTAGTTTTAAAATGGCTTGGAAAAATATCAAATGAAAGAAAATTATTTCTCATATATGTGTAATTGAAAGTTTATTAGATGCTTAAACCTATATCAGACCAGATATCAATTCTATAATTAAAATACTAAGTAGATATGAGAGTTATCTAAAGATAAAATACTAATAGGTTGTAAAGAAAATAATAAGATATCTAAAAGGGATGAAAAAATCATATGCTCACATATATGAAATTAGATTAGCTTGAAATTATTATATTTTCATATGATGATTTTGTAAATTGCCTCGATAGTAAGAAGTCCAATTTATATTTTTATATTTATTAGTGAGAGATATATTTTATAATAAAAAATAAAATATATATTATTGTATTATCAAGAAAAAAAGTTAATTTAGTGGTATGCTTGCCATTAATCAAGCTTTATAATTGTGAAATTTTGTCTTATGACTTGGTTTGATTAAATTCAATTGTCAAGTACTAAATATACTTTATAATATATCATAATAGTTTTCTTCTCTAAGAATAATAAGTATTTTAATAGTTCTATGCATTATGATATAAAGTATTCGAAGAAAAAATTTAAAAATAATTAATGTCGATTAAGAATATGAGTTTCACTATATCAATTGTTGATGGATTCACTTAGAATTTATAGTCTAAAATATTTAAAAGAACATATTCTTCAAATTAGGTTTGCGAATAAACCATAAAAGATATGATGATAATATGTTTGGGTGGATATTATAATTGATATTCTTGTTTACATAATTAAGGTTATTTGTTTCTACTCATATTTACGTATATACTTATATTATGGTTGAATATATATATAAATA
>LVTN01002182.1:0-42286 GCA_001649415.1 Musa itinerans
AATAGCCTTGGTTCCTTATTGCCATGAAATGGAAGTACAACAGCTCAATCTTTCTAGGTTCAGTTTGTAGCATTTTGTTTCCTTTCATAACTGCAGGCTATTTTATTGTCAGATTTGATTCGATCCATCTTGTTTTTGAAATCCATGGTCACCGTGAGCACATCAGATATCAATCCCGAATATATACCCATTTGTGAGTTTGGAAGCTAAATTATCTTGAAGATTTCATAAGAGGATTGCTATGAAAAACAATTCTTAAAAGGTTAACATGTGGATTTTATAGTATTTCACAAATGACATAAATTTAGCATACCTGAGAACCCTTTGAGAAATATTCTAGTTAACTGATTAGTGTTTACACACACTAGACATGTACATCATCTGCAGCAACTAAACCTAAATAGGCCTCAGTCGAGCAGAAGAATATAGTTAAATATTAATGCTTATATTAGACTACAAAACGGAACTGAAGATTTGTTACAAAAGAGGAGATTATCTCTATGCATAATACTAAATTAATGGACAAATGAAACCTCTAAAAAAGTGAGTGTCTATTTTCTTTTTCTTTAATTTTTTTACTCAAAACCATGCAACTATTATTTCCATGTGAAGCAATCTTACCACCAAATTATTGCAATTAGTAATGTGGCATTTCCAAAACATTTTCTCGATAAAATGATAAAATGGAGCAGAGAGAAAGGAGCTGGGATGCTACTTATATGTTTTGTCCATGGAAAGATCAGTAAAGTAAAATCTAAACCTCTGCTTGGTATGAGTTATCTGTTAAGATGACATTTGCCCCTACTTTGGCTGCTACCAACCCAGGCAATGATGTTCCGGCACCTAACTGCAAAGTATTGAAGAAAAATATCAAAAGGTCAACAAACAAAATGACATGAAACAATCAGTTATGCCATAAAATACTATCACAAACTTTTCTGGCTATCTCTGATAAAAAATAAATTCTGGATATAGCTCAAACATCAAAAGACTAACTCAAATACCAGAACAAAAAATTAGCTACTTATTACATGGAAAGAGAAGATAGGTTGTGTGATTATTTATCAATAATTTATTACCTACAAAGTATGTAGGTTGCAGATCTTATTGCATATTCCTGCCAAAATAGTCGATGCTTATAAGTTCAGCAGCCATTGTTTGTATTCTCCATTGATGAACAGTGAACACAGATGAGGTTTCTTCGTAAATGAAACATGATATCGATGACCAACAACATTCTCTTAAGGTTTCTTTATATTCTACTAACCAAACGACAGACTTAATGTGCAGAACTCAGTTGTTGGGGGTTATTAAAAAAGTATAAGATACATATACTGATGAAAACATATAATATTTTGCAGTCCTCAGGCAAAGAACAAATAAAGAACAAGTTTGCACCAAAAGATACTAATTGGAGCAAGAAGTAGCACTAAAATGGCTATGCAAATTGGATACAATGTACAGTTCTAACATTAATAACCGAAAATAAATTATTCTTTCTGGTCATCATAAATTTCAGGAAAAACATAACTAACTTGTAATTCAAGAATAAAAGAGGAAATAATCTAATTCCGAGATATTTAAACTTCTAGTTACCAACATATTACTCGCTACTATAAAATTTTGTTAGTTCTTCAAGACAAAAGTATTCGCTCCATATTCTCCTAATCTGCACTTTTAGCTCAAAATGGCATCATCCTTTTAATCCAAGTGAGTCAAGGAACTAAAATACTAGCAAGAAGTGTATCTAAAATCTGACAAGTTGACCTTCCAAATAAAATCTTTTTAGAATATAGCAGTTGTTCAAAACCTAATAATGCCATGAAGCATTTCACTAAGCCCAACAAGAAGTGCACCAATATGACAACTTCTACTTAGGTACCTCAGCAGCAAACGAGGAAAACAGGATGCAGGAAGAGTATACTAGTTGGAATAGAAATTAATTTGAGCAAATAATTCTCAAAAACCAAAAGAATCAAACAACTGTAATGGTAAGAGGACCTCAACAACTGAGACGCCAGAGAACCGCGATCTATGCTGCCATATGTACTCGGCAAGAACTTTGCTGCACGGCCAGACGAACATCCCGTAGTCTTCTCGCATATTCTGCGGGGTTAACCCGCATTTAGAACTAGAAGCTAATCTTTTCCGGCAATAATTGTAAGCTCGTTATTTAAGAGGCAATGGTTGATTGGTCAGTTGCTTACCTCGATAATATCGATGAAGAAAACGTGGTCGTCGGCGGAGGAATCACCTCCGAAGTAATGGCGAGAGATGGTGGTCATGGTGGGGGGGGGGGGCGCCCCCGCCCCCGCGCTCGCGCTTGCTGTTGGTGATGGGACCAGCGAACATGAGGCGGAAGCGGCATCGTCGTCCTCATTGTCCTCCTCCTCCGTCGGGTCATCGTCGCTGCGCCGGCTTCCGCCACTCATCGAAGGAGGTCGATCGGACTTGGGTAATGGACTCGGGTGAAGTCATCTCCAGGGTTATGTCGTCAGGTAGGATTTGGGTCGGATCCATACAAGATCCACACCCAAAGTCCGAACCCAACCCAGATGACATGTATCAGGTAAATTCATATCCAACCCGAATCCGGTAAGAGCTTTATTGTGAATTAAAATTCAATATCATTTCCTAATTGTAGTTCTTATTTTTTTGTCATTTTTTATTTGTTTATCTATACAAGTTATGCTCACCTTTTTTCCCAGCAAGTTCATAAGTTTCATTACATATCAGAACTTTTTAGTCAAAATTATAAAAACCAAGAAAAGTCAAAATGTAATGCTTTCTGATAAATTAAAAATTTAAATAATATATCAACAATTTTTTTATGGAAGAATAATTATCTTCTTGGATTTTGTTTCTTTTTTCTATTTTTAAAAATATTTTTTGAATTGACTATAATGCTCTTGATGTACATACCATAATTTTTTAGGTTATTTTATTTTTTTTGTAAAATTTTAAAAATCAGATATTTTTCAAAGCACACATTATCCAACTCATCCTTTGTATTTTCTTCTTCATGTTCTAATTTATTCTTTTCTTAACATAAAAGTAAGATATAAATATATACTCAATAACTTATTGACTTTGATCTAAATATTTTAGATATACTGCTATAAAATATACATCTTATCTTAGTGCTCCTATGCTTCTGATCAAATCGAAACATTTGATGCACTGCCTAAATGGATTAATATAACATGTTATAAAATAAGGTAAGTATCTAAACCTTTGTTTGTTTAAGAATACATCAAGAACAAAGGATTCCCTTGGTTGATGGGACTAATAAGTTCAATGCAATATACTTGTTCAATACATATATAATCGAACGTAGTACTTGGGAGTTTTAGTCAAACTCCTAACTTAATTATTATTTGGATTAAATTTGTGGTAAATAGCTCTCTAGGACCAAACCCTACATTTATGAGTGGAAGCTGGTGGTACTTCATTGGTACATACATGCACTCCTATGCATTATCAATCTGCATATCCTATGCATGCATGAAGACATATCTGAAGTTACTGCAAATACTGAAGCTAAAACATCAAAACAACAACAAAATGATGGTTTATGAAGCCATAATCTACTACATATGCTTCAGGACAGTTCACTACTACAGAAACAATGGCTTCAAATATAGCACCAACACAAAATACACCTCAGAGAGAGAGAGAGAGAGGGAGTTTGGAAGCATAGGAAGGGAGCCCTTTGAGTGTCCAAAAGAGAGAAAGAACAGCATCCTACAAGAAGCTTTTCTCCTTAAGCCAAGTCCTCTGTGAAGTGTACACTCTTCTCCTTCATTAAGAAGAGCAGCTCCTCGCACCTAGTCGACCTCCCACTGCTTGCGGAGACGGAGCTCATCCCCTGCCCCAGAGTAGCCCTCATTGCTGAGCGGCCTCATGTCTCTCATCCGTTGCCAAGTGCCACATGATATAGAGGCCAAGAAATGATGGATGGTGAGCTGCTGTCGCTGTTGGGCTATTAGATTTGCCTGATGACAAGCTGCAAAAGGTGTGCTGTATTTACTCAGAGAAAGCTGCTGCTTACGCTGGGTTTCATTGTGGAAGAAAAGGGTAGCACCTTCGCAGGGAAAGATTGGCGCAAACCCACCTCGAATGGGGTCAGTGAAAAGAACGCTTTAATCTAGGGAGAAGAGAGAGAAGCGACTTAGGGTTTGGATCGTATGTCAGTGTGTGTATACTTGAATGCATTATTGGTACTTTACTGCACAGTAATCCATAAAACGCAGTGGTACTCCACTCAAGATCCTAGAGCTACAACATAGCCTTGGGAAGAAAAGCTAGATGCTAGCCAAAGCCTAAAGGCACGTACGAGTTCTTAGGTCATTTACTGTCTGCATTTTATACGTAAGAAATGAGATATTTAGTGTCTAACTTGCAGCCAATCTGCATTCAATCTTTGCTTGAAATCTAAAAGGCGCAGAACATTTACTTGATGACTTTTATTGCCTTTCATAAAGTTCGACACCAAGAAAAGATCCATATAATCTTTCCTTCGTAGTTGAATCATTATTGGACCTGTCATTATTTGTTGTGGCATCAGCGCATTCATAAAGAATGAGCCTCGGCTCCAAGTAGTCTCCTCCGCTGATGGTGAATAGGCGATGCAATACGTCGAACACATGACGAGATGCACTCTCTCGCCCGTAGTTCCGGTGGCGTCACTGCCACCGTAAGAAGGGCTGCTGCGAAGCCCTTCGTCCACCTTGATGGCGCAAAGCCTTCGGTTGCAGCGAAGATGTAGCTGATGATAAGCACAGGCAACGACAACAGACCAAAGTTGACATCCATCTCCATGCTCCTCTCGGAAGCCTGAGACGAACATTCTTTTGAGGTTCCCTTAATACGAGGAAGAAGGCAAATGCTTGCAGGTGTGAGCGCTGTAGCCTCGTCCATAACTTGCGGAGTTCCATGCTGTCTCTCTCGTGGCTTTAATTTGTTTATCCGGACAATGAATTATGTTTCATGTGGTCTCTTTGTCTTCTCAGACCGGATCACATGGCTCGTGTACTTCCTGCTCGAAGTGGGGGATCGAATAACATGGTGTTATCTTGATCACATGATTTCTCTGTTGGTATGAATCACATGATTAAATGAAGACTAATATGTGACAAGATAGTATTTTCGGATAATAAACACTTTCTATACACTATCATAAAAAAACAACTATTGAAACTACATTAATTGGTCTAAAAGTATGTCTATTTCATATATGATGTAAGAAAAATGTTCTCTTTAAAGGACTAATATTTTCTTGACTTGTAAATTAATTAAGTTATTGACATCAACGTTTTTAATCTCGTATTATACTGACTCAATATGACATGATACCAATGTACCAAGCGATACGTCTAAAATATGCATAAAATAGTTTAAAATTATCTAAAAATAAGAATGTAATTTTAGTAAAACTAATGTAAATTAGGTAAGAAAAATGTCACGTATTTTTTTTTTGTCCATTTCATAGTCTTTCCGTTAGTTTATAGAAAAATTATTTGAATTATTTGATTATTTTGTATACAACTTAAATTTTAATATTTTAAATAAATTAAGTAATTACTATGTAGATATACTTAATTCTACTACTAAAATGAATGATAGACCTCCATAAATAATGGATTGAGACTATTAATCCTATGTATCTATATATTAATATGATATGTTTGTCAGACCAAATCTTAAAATTGATTCCACGACATAATGTATTAATACATCGTGTGTTATTAATGTATTTATGTGTATTTATGTGGTGATGATTGTAAATTAACCATTGTGAATCCATAAATGTTGCTTTATTAAATTTAGGAAAGTGAAAAATATGAGAATAAGATAAAGGTTACGAGTAAAAATAAGTTTGAAAGAATTTAAGAGATTATCGGAGCACAATCGATTGAAAAAGATGGATGGTAAGGATTTAAAAATCTTTTAAGATGCCTTTGATGGTTAAAATTGATCATATGAAAATCGTTATCAATCGATAACGATCGGTATCACCCGGTACAAGTCGGTAATGATCAAAATTTTAACCGTTATCACCCAATATAATCTTGTATCACCTAATATTATATCAAAAATTGATAATATGACGGAGAGGTACGTATGGTAGTACCGAGCAATATAGTATGAAATTAAAAACCGTAGTTGATATCTTTTTTCAAATTGATCACCTTCCTAATGATACATGGTTATGGGCTAATCAAATTAATAACTCAATTATTCTATGGAATCATATTATAACAAATCAACGTGCACCTATGTTTGCCTCACATTAAAAGTGAGTAAAAATACGAATTAATCTATAAAAAATTGATGAGCGTATTACCATAAAATTGAGTTTAAATATATTAGCAGTGGTGATAGATGCAATATGATAATAACATTAATATCATATTTTTAATCCAAAAATATTTTTAAATTTAAATTAGATGCTGGGAACATTCGATCATGCATGACATAATGTGGTTAACAAGGATCAGTACGCTATTCGAAATATTGCTAGGGAGGTTCGTGTGAAAACGCCTTCGACCACTGGGTCTTCCTTGGCTGCTAAAGCTGGAGTACACGAAATCGCCGCCAAGAGCCGTCCTCCTTGAAGGGCAATCCTACTTTTCTTGGATCACTGGGACAAGGAACGCATCCCGCAGATCCGAGGTGTTCTGGAGGCGATTACCGTCCGGAAGGTGGGTTTTACGGCCAATTCCTCTCTAACGCCTCGGATTTGGGGGGTGATTCCTGCGCTGCGATTTCTTTTGGGTGGAGTCCCTGGTTGAGATTGACGGGAAGGAAGATGTTCTGTTAAGGACCAGCGTGCAGATCGTATTGCTTGTTTCCGCGACTTGATGTTCCTTGGTCTCGCCATCGGACGTTGGATTTGCAAAGGTAACCGATGAAGTATCAAACTTGTAGTCCTTGGTTTTAGGTTGTTGATCTGTGTTATGTGGTTTGACTAAGACTACATGGGATTAGACAGAGGGTTGAGTCTTTGCTGGTCCTCCAGATCCAGTAGTTTTAGTTAAACTGCCTTTATCTGATGTCTTTATCTTACAACTGATGCAATTGATATGCTTCCTTTTGATCCAGACTAAAAGAAGGTCAGGGCTTTCAATTTAAGAAGGCAAATTAAGATAGGACAGATGTTGAGACCTCAAACGTGGGCTTAGATGAGATGAGGGATGTTTGCGAAATTGATGAACCTAATGAAGGCCTGCTGGCAGCCATCATCACACAAATATGCCCACACAGGCTCTGATGTGGTTGGTTGGCAGGATGGGCTTCTCTGGTACAAGGACAGCGGGCAGCATGTTTACGGTGAGTTCTCCATGGCTGTGGTACAAGCTAACAACTTGCTTGAAGACCAGAGCCAGATCGAGTCAGGACCTTTGAGCTCACTTGAATTTGGACCAAACGGGACTTTTGTTGGGGTTTATGATGGGCATGGTGGTCCAGAGACTTCCCGTTATGTCAATGATCATATCTTCCAGCACCTAAAGAGTAAGTTCTTAACTTGCATTACTTCGTCTCATTTTTAAACATTAATTATT
Organism: Musa itinerans; assembly: GCA_001649415.1. Taxonomy (NCBI): domain Eukaryota; kingdom Viridiplantae; phylum Streptophyta; class Magnoliopsida; order Zingiberales; family Musaceae; genus Musa; species Musa itinerans. The sequence continues at coordinate 7,566 of LVTN01002182.1, forward strand.
GCTCAATTAATTGGTACTTCAGTCTTGCTTGGACAGGAAAATATCTTGCTCATTTAGAAGATAGTTATACCGTCATCATATGGATTTCTTATATGAATTTTTGTTGAGAACCTTGTATACAATTTTATAGCAATTAAATGGGTAGTTAGTTTCCTCAATTCCCAAGCAAGCTCTTATCTGGATTTACATAGAGGGTAGCCAATGTTGTCTTGTCTGTCAAGTAACTCAGTTGCAACTAGCTTTATCTGCTGTCTAGAATTGTTATAATGATGCCAAGAACTAATTATATGAATAATGAAATTGTTTCTTTTTCAGTTGGGTTATGCTGCTTCCTGGAAGTCGCTAATCCATTTTTTCTTCTTTTTGCATTATGTTTTAAGTCATGAATATCTAATGCATCATATCTCAATTCTCTTCTCCTACCATCTATTAGAATCTTATTCTGATTTGCTGCTAATTCTCAAGTTATTATAATGCAGATGTATGCATGCATTTCAGTGGCATCATTTAATATCTTTAATATAGTTTGTACTTTGTAGTTATCTGGACCTATTTGATTGAAGTGGTTGTTTTGGCAGGATTTGCAACAGAGCAGCAGTTGATGTCAGCTGATGTAATACGGAAGGCATACCAAGCAACTGAGGAGGGATTTACCTCCCTGGTGACCAAACAATGGCCTGTAAAACCTCAAATTGCAGCTGTCGGCTCGTGTTGTCTGGTTGGTGTAATCTGTGGTGGTATGCTACATATAGCTAATCTTGGGGACTCCCGTGTTGTTTTAGGGAGAGCTGTCAAAGCAACTGGAGAAGTTTTGGCTGTGCAATTGTCAGCTGAGCACAACGTAGGAATTGAGTCTGTTCGACGAGAGTTGCAGTCAATGCATCCCGATGATAAAAAAATTGTTGTTACGAAGCATAATGTTTGGCGTGTGAAGGGCCTAATCCAGGTGCGTATCATATTTGTGTGCGTGTATATATATGCTTGTGCCATCTTTGGGTTTAATTTTCATACATTAGATTATTTATTTTCTTAAATGTTACTTATTATCTATAATTCTATATATGCTTCACCCAAATTTTCACAAGAATATGTATAATCAGTATAAGGGGATTTATTGGACACTTAAGTTGCACTACGTGCGTGCAATCTACCAAGCATTACTTTGGTAAAGAAAAACACACTTGGAATTTTTTCTATGGCCACTCCATGTGGCAATTTAGTTATAGTTTTGCTTAGAGATTAAGTGTGCAAACATGTTAACTAAGACAGTTTTCATGTTTCTCTGCCTAAGATATGTTTCCACGAGAAAGGAATTAAGCGGAAACATGTGTTGTTACTTGTTAGGTGGTAGAGTCATAAATGCAATTCATATCTTCAAATTGAACTCCATGAAATATAAACTATTATGAAAACATGGAAAAAATTGTATGTAAGGTCAAAATATATTAATTAAACAACTGAAATAATAAATTAAAACACTATGCATGATAACATTGACTTATTAACAAGAATTTCAAAGCTCACTATTGCTTTGATCATTTCAGAGCTTAAAAATGTACAAAGAGAGTAAGCTTCTAAGAATGCTCATTAGTAATCAGTAATTCTGGTATTTCTTATGTATCCTTCTAGTGATATTAAATTTTATTCAGAACCAATGGAGAGGTGCATAATGATTGAAAATTTGAATTCATATCATTGTTATGGCTGGCCGACCCTCCCTAAATCTTGCTTTGGGTGGGAGCCTTGTGGATTGGGTTTTTCCTTGTTTTAAGATAAAATATTTATATAGTATTGTCATCAGATTTTAATTCCATCATGGTCTTAGAGACAAATGTCTTGTTGATGAATTTTACATACAGGATTAGTATTTTTTTGCCATCATGTTTTACAATCTTTTTTGCCATGTTTTTTCTAGAACTTGATATTATTCTTTTGACATCTGATATAATATGATATTTCATACGTTTTGCAGTCTTTGTTGCTAAAAAATTTATTTTACTCTTATTCGAAACTGATTATCTCAGTCCCTCTGCAACCACCTACTGGTGTTTGATCGAGCTTTTAGATTATTGGAGCCGTAGAATTTTATGTGGCATCAAGTTTGAACCATAATCTTATATATATTTTCGTACATCATTTGCATTTTTTTTTATTGTGGGAGAGAGTGCTTTTCTTCTGACCAAAGAGTTGAGTATGAAGGATAACTTATCAAATTACTCGAAAAGCTTTTCCTTTTTGTCAGTTTTTTTTCTCATTTTAATGATTATAAAGGTTCCATCAATAGTTATGTCGGGGAAAATCTTAGGCATGTAGTAAGCTAATCTTTGAGAGTCAGGGGAGCCAAGCCCTCAACTGGAAAAATCTCCATATGTTCACACACCATCTTTCAAATAAAGCTTAATGAAGAAAAGTTTTTGGCTTTTTTTTTATTTCCATGTACAAACTCTTTCACGCAATGTTGAAGAATTTGAGGATTTTATATCCTTCTGTAAATAATAATGCTGACTGAAAATTTGAATCATCCTATCATTCCCAGAAGTTGTTTGCTGATGCACCTTCAAGCATCCTTTGACTAAAGACAGCCATAAAAATACTGTAGAAAATGTTACAGAATGCCTTTCTTTTGGGACCTATATTCAAGATGTTTGATTAGCATGGATTTACTTACATGTAATCTAGGACATTATAAAAATACCTGGTTGCACTTATTTTAGCAGTTTTCAATACTAATTTTCTACTACTATGAAGGGCATTATTCCCAGTGGAACTAAATTATCCTAGTCAAGTTTGCCTCTATCTAGTTCTGGTTATGCATTGCCACTTTAAGGAGGCTTTTTCTGTTGGTTTAAGCTTGATATAGAATAGTGTGATGAATAACTTTAACCTGCTTAGATGTGACAAATGATGTTAAAGAGCCTAATTATTCTAGGGTTTTATCTTTCAGTAGGATGTTGGGAATTTATGTGGGAGAATGAAAGAATAACTGACTAATTTATACTTAGATAGTTGGCATAAGTCTTCTCAATATCTTGAGTATTGTAAGTAATAATGTTCAATATATATGTTAGTGTTGCATTTAATAAACACTTCGTTATTTTAGAAGAATTCTCCCAGACCTATCAAGTAAAGCTATCTAGGTTGATCTGTAGCAATTTAATGCTTCCTTTCAGTTACCTTGGTTGTAGCTCTGGATGAGCCCATGATGTAATCTCATTTCGAAGTCTATTCTAGAAACCTCAGCAGGCCCCTAGATCAACCCATAAAAATATCAGCAGCTGCTTAAAATTTCAGCTAACTAGAAATTAATGTTGGAACTTCAGATTGTAGCTGATCGACCTGTTCAACTTTATTCAGAAGCTCTTTGACAGCTGGAAAGCACACCAAAGGGTGTATCACTTGAATATCTTATAGCCCCAAAGCTACATCTTGGCCAGAGATCATTTCTTTTGCTGGATCAATACTATGGCTTCAACAGTTGATGATAATCAAGGGCAGTTGGTGAAGACATATGCAGCAAATTTCTGACTTACCCAGATATTCCAAAAGTCTTCCACAAGATGTGATGGTGAATGACAAGTTGAAAAAGATTTTTTGGGTTCAAATTTCACCGAGTGAAGTGATTCCAAGATCTAAAAGTTTTCTAATCCCTACTGCGATAGAAACACACCATGATGATTTTTTTCACCAACTTGTAGGACCTAATTTGCAGTATTTTATTTTGCTTTAGCGTGACAAGAAGAACATGAAGGATGCAAGCTTAAAGATGTCAAAATATAGTTTGATCCTGGACACCAGGATAAAGTGGATCCGAGTGAGTGAAAACATTTACATTTTGGTCTAATCTCAGACCACTTGCATCTTTCTGGGGCTCAGCCAGGGTCTATTTGGCCCTAGGTCAGCCTTCCCAACAATGACAAGGGCACAACACAGGGCTGACATAGCTTGGTTTGGCCTTCGATAGCTTGGTGCAGCCTACAGCATGTCAGTCCAGCAGATTCTGCTCAAAGCACTCTAGTCCACCTCGCTATGAGGCCTGTCGAGCTTGGAAGTGGGGTTTACAGCTCAATCCTATTCAAGTTACAGAAGGAAAGGACTTCATCATGTATTCTCATCCACTCTGTGTGATAGTAGGTCTAGAGTTTACTTAGTAATTTTCAAACATGTGTATGGTTCATTTAATCAGCTATTGTGGAGAGCCTTTGGTATCCAATTTTGAGTCTTCTTGGTGTCTAAGAGTCCTAACATGTTTGTAATATAACTGATCCTGTGTGTTCAACCTTCATTTATGATTTTATATTTAGCTGTTTATCAATTTCTTTTGTTTCTTCATTCTGATCAATAATACATGACTATTGCAGATCTCCAGGTCAATTGGTGATGTGTACCTAAAGAAGGCAGAATTTAATCGTGAACCATTGCATGTGAAATTTAGACTTCGTGAACCTTTCAAGAAGCCTATACTGAGCTCAGAGCCATCAATTACTGTACAACCACTACAACCTCAAGATCAGTTCCTTATATTTGCATCTGATGGCCTTTGGGAGCATCTTAATAATCAAGAAGCTGTTAATATTGTTCAAAAGAATTCTCACCGTGTGAGTTCTATATTCAATTCTTTGCATGTGGTATCGATAATTATGGTTTTGATTTCACAAAATTTTCTCATACTTTGTTGATCTGATCTTGGAATCCATATCTTGCCTAATTTCCAACTGGTATTGAATACTCATTTTATAGAATGGGAGCATATGACAAACATGACAATTGCAATAAATAGCAAACAAAATAGTAGCATCTCTGTTCCATAGTGGTAGCCTTTTTTCTTTCCTTTTTTGCCTTTTTTGCTGCCTTTTCCTCCTTTTCTTTCACTTACCTCTGTATTCTTTCTTCTTTTGAGGTCATTAAATGGCATAAACTTGGCCAATTGCTATTGAGTTTGGTCAGTTTTAGTTGATTTTGACCAAATTTTTTGTTATACAGCTGAGAAATTGATCAAAAGTACATTGGTCTTTATTAAACTTGATAGGAATTTGGCTTATACTATTGAAATAAGATGATTTCACAAACTGTATGTGGGAGGAATAAACAGACTGCTATAGCCTTAGCAACAACATTAAAACCCTGTGCCACTTCTGTCACCAGAGCACCTCTCTTTTAGGGGCTTGGCAATCTATTGAGCAGTTGAATTTTCCAAAGTAAAGCAAAAGTCATCGTCTGAATTGGCTCTTCTTTGTACAATTGTTTGTCAATGCATAGCTACTCTTGGGGACTCCAAATTTGGTATGGCTTTCTTTCACTTGGGAGTACGCTACTATATAGTGGTACAAATAATACTCAGGATAGGTGAAGTACATACATGGAGATGATTTTTGGAGATCTTGATGGTTAAATTTGGAGCGAATTATAGTATCAAGCTTCATAATTGATTGAGATGGGAATTGTAACAAAATATCAGGATGAATTTGTGAGAATTGGTATTTGGTACCTTGATTCCAGGTATCTCATAGATTATTGATAGCCTAAAAGATTGTAGGCATACTGAGGTATCGACAGTCAATCTGTCTACTGCTTGCCACTTTTGGTGTGGCCAAAGTTGTAGAATAACATCTTTCCCACTAGGAGGCCTTACATACCCGAAGAACAAAGGTTAGCGGATCTCACACTAACCTGATGAATCTATATTAACTATTTCTTTTGCTAACAACACTAGCCCATTAACAAAGGGGGTATCCTCTGCTTTAGGTGAAGGCCAATTAGTATGCTGATCTTGGCTGAGAAGAAGGGCTTTGCTTGGAATTGGCTTTGCCACTAAAGAAAATATAATGAAGTTTCCTACAAGCGATGTGACGAATCTGAGTTCTGCTGGCCCTGAAATTTTCAGCTTCTCTGTATGATTGCTCTCTGCAATACTAATTGACACTGATTAGACCAATAACTTCATCACATTTAAGCTCATTTAGAAATTGTAGTTTGATATGGAGCCAATTATATTCTTCATTGTCTTGAAGATCAGAAGCGAAGCAATCAATATCCTTTAGAGGTTCAAGGCAATAGAATGATGCAGATCTCTATTGCATTCCACTTGTAGGAGTCGTCATCATCATGTCGTGGATCGTTGATCAATTTAGAGATGTACATGGGAGTTCCAAAACATGATGAAGTTCAAGCACCAAGGCAAGTCAATCTCAAAATTGAAGGCATGGGGGCTTTTACAATAATGGAGATGACTATCATTACTTGCTTGATTATGTGAGTCAGGTGTTGTTTGAGATCTCCATTCTTTGTCGTCATCATGTCAGGCCACATTCACACATGACACAAAGTTAGGGATTCTGATACATCGAGTGGGTAGTAGTCGTGTGGACCCATATTACTACAAAAATGCAGAAATGGCTTGGGTTTTATAAATGAATTTGGTTAGTTTAAAAGTGTGTTCCATCATCAGTCATGTTTAGCATGTTGTAACTAGGGTTGGCCTTTAGTAGCCCTATAAAGTATAAATAAGTCTACAGAAACTCTTGTTTATATTTCGTGGCTATTTTACACTATAGTTTTTAGCAATAAAATATTTTAATAACTTCAACTAATCTTCTCATATAGGCCTTTCTCTATCTCCAAATAGAGAAACATCAGTTAGTAGTGGCTACTCCTAACACTTGACATCACATATGTAACACATGGAACTGAGAACCATGCCTATTTCAGATGCAGGATGCATGTGATTCTATGAAATGCTTATAGCTAATAGTTTAGAAATGACTGAAATTGCAAAATTCTTTTACAAATTTGACTCAGAGCTTCTCGTAGGCACCACAACCAGGATGCCTTTATGCATGTATATCTGATCAAAATGTTTAAAGATTGTCAGATGGATACCCAACACATTGACACATCTGAAAGTGGGGGGTTTGACGTTTGGTAACAATGTCTACAATGTATTGTTTACCATGAGTACTGGTTAGCAGTTTATTTCTATTGATTTAGATAATTGATTGTGGTACTTTTAATTATTGAATCGTCCATTGGACAAAAGTTCTATTAACATGCCTTTCAGTATAGCACATTGTTTGTATTTGTAGACAGTTGGGTCTGATTAATTCAAATCAATTAAACCTGCAGGGAAGTGCTCGAAGGCTTGTAAAAGCTGCACTTCAAGCAGCAGCCAAGAAACGGGAAATGAGGTACTCTGATCTCAAGAAGATTGATCGTGGAGTACGTCGGCATTTCCACGATGACATAACTGTTATCGTTGTGTTCCTTGACTCCAATCTTGTTAGCAGAGCCAACTCACTCAGGGGCACCTCTCTGTCAGTGAGAGGGGGTGGTATTAATGTGCCACACAAGTCCCTTGCTCCTTGTACAACTCCAACAGAGGTCTGAGCCTCGCCGATGGATTCATCTCAGTTCATTAATCATATGTACTAAATTAAACCAGACCAACCTCCATGATCGAGCTCTCGATTACATAAGCAGAGATGAGCTTCAGCAGATAATATGTCTGTCTTAACCTACGACATTGTACTATTTCTTACACAGAGGATCATTACCCTAGCGGTATGCTTATTTCGGGCATCAGCAGTGGACCTCTAGCGCAAGAGCATTCACTCTGAATAATTTTCCTTATCAAGGATCTCATGCCTCTTTCTTTGATCCACTTGGTCTTCAGAATATGCCAGAACAGGGCCTTTCCTGGTGATCAAACTCCTTGTTGTTGTCACTAACCGATAACTGCTAGCAGAGCAGAATCTCGAGTAACTTATCCTTCATCCAGCAGGAAGGATCTGAGGTGTCCAGTGAGGTGATTTCTTACTGCACACATGGATTGGTTATATGTCATGAGAAACAGTAGGTGCATGTGTTGTATGAACTGCAGCTGAATTGTTTTTCATGTATATATAAGAAAAACATGGGGAGGTGATATGAACAAGTAAAGAATCATGCCTTTCGAGTGTTCCTGTTTTTACATATAAACTAACTATGCTATCATTCTTCATATAGCTTGGAAACCTTAGAAACCTTATGGCAGGAGGAATCTCTTGAGTGCCCACCTTCGTTCTAGTGCTAGACTAAGAATTGATTTGCACTACTAGTGTTAAGTTTCATTTTTAATGGTGGCAAAAGTTTCATATAGAAATAGTTGAGATTTTATGTTGTTGTTATACTATTATGTTTCATTAAATTTATCTTTTATTTGTTCAATCATTTAAGCTTACAATATATTTATGTGAATCAATCGTATAATTGCCTGCCAACTCACGAAATCACCTCTTGCCAAGTTCCTACAGAAGCATGAGTTCTAATACATCCTCTTTTGGATACCATCAATCAAGGTCTCTTTGAGCCTTATGGCGGGCATCATCCAGTAAGGTCTACGATAGTCGTCTTCGTTGATATGAGATCTTCTGAACTTCTAGTGACGAGGAATCGTCCGTTTTGAATGAATCCGGCGGGCATCATCCGGTAAGGTCTACTATAGTCTTCGTTGATATGAGATCTTCGAGTGACGAGGAATCGTCCGTTTTGAATGAATCCCACACAGTTCGTCTTTTCGAGACGAAACTGAATAGTATTTGGGAGAGAAACCATCTTTGGGCTCCATGTAAGAGGGGTCATCAATCATCATCACTTGATGCTTGACGAGATGTCATTTGTAGTACGTGAAGGCAACAGTCTTGGGTCAAAAGAGCATCATCATCCTGCAGAAATAGGTGCCTCAATCGATCATTAATAAAAGATAAATTCTCTCTTAATCTTTGAGCTTTCTCTTAGTTCTCTACAGTGACCCATTAGTGTCATTTAGGGCAAAGGTAGAAGGTGCCAAGACGTTTGTCTGCAGCAACAAAGTCTCAAGATGAATGAGGTGAAAAAAGAGTGCAAAGAGGTTGTACTTTTCACAAGAACTAAATATCAAAAGATGCAATTAAGACCACAGTAATATGACCATTACCTGCTCTTTAGCAGAGGCAAAGATCTCAACATGCACCAATCACCAACTGAAAGAGAGATCACCCTGTTGGACTGGAAGATAGGAATCACATCAACTTGTTTGCTGTACTGAGAAGAGAAATGGAAGCATGAAAAGATAAAATTGAGAGGAAGGACAAAGAGTGAACTGATTGATAATCCTGGCAAGTGAGACAACAGACCAAATTAACAAGGAATACAACACATTGGAGAAAACATTAATTACATAGCTTAAGTATCATTGCTAACTGAACAGTAGAAACCCCCTTGTAGTGTATGTGTATACCTATCTCTTTGCAAAAGAAAGAGCAGATATTGAAGCAAGATATGCAAGTTGACTTACATGATTTTGGGTATTGCTAAAACAATCTTCTAAAACTTCCTATTAAGCATTTTAACTTGTCTAATTCAAATTGAGGCTCATGATCTTGAAAAGAGTTGGCTTTGTTCCAGCAGTTAATTTGGGGAACAAGATTTTTGCATCCACTAGGTCATTGACTTCGTCCCAACTCCTGTTGTTTTCATGGCCAATTGTTGAAATGGGTATAGTAGTCCATGTCATTATCATCGATATCAATGTCATCATTGCCATCACCAAAGCTGACATCATCATCATCATCATCACTGTCATGATCATCATCATTGTCATCATCGTCGTCGTCATTATCACAGTCATATTCATCATCATAGTCGAATTCAGAATCCAACCGATTTGTCATCAGAAACTTCCCATGAAAAAAAAAAAGTGACATTAGATGTTTGTGAGAAAGCAACAGTAATTTTGTGTAACTGAAAAAGGAAGCGCACTTGTGAATAGAAAAGTAATAAAAATCTTTTCTGAGCAGATATGTTACTCTGTTCTTAAACTAATAATAAATAGAATAGCATGGAAATGATGCCTCGTTGGGGATAAAAATTGCCAAAACCTAAAATGACTTTTTAACATTCAAGCCTATGTCATGTATTTAAATAAATAACCTTGGTTGTTTCAATAAGGTGATTTTGAATGTTCTTGAGACCAAGTAGCATCAAATCCAATATATTTATGATCCTAAGATTCGGAGTGGTTAAGGATACTGAGAACACGAGTCAGCTTAAGCAGACACAAAGTACTAGGATATTCATGATACGTACCTCATCCAGATTTACGGTTTGGGCAGGTTCCTTTGTGTTAGGAATCCAGATTTTTATGTCATTTTCCATTCCACTACTTGCAATCATGGTGGTATAAGGGTGAGATTCAATACAATTCACCACATACTTGTCTCCTTCCATTGCACGCAAGAGTTCCCCATCTTTCTTCCTCCAAATAAATATGCGTCCACAATCAGACCCACTAACCACATACTCACAATTAGGCCCAAAGAAGCTCACACCCTTTACTGTGTTTCTGTTGCGGTGCCCTTTGTAGACCCTAAGTCCAGGCCTCACATTTGTATCAATAGGAGACAGAGATGTTGCATCTACATCAGACTTATCATCTGAATCACTATCCAACTCTAAGAATGCAGCAACAGGATTTGAGCCCAGACCTTGATCCTTCGGAAACAGATAGATGAACTCGTTGATATAAGATGCTAGCAGCTCACTGGTGTCTGAGTATGCCAAGCCTGTTATGCCTTCTGTATGATCAATCAGATGTGGAGGACAGAAGCAATCATATGGATAACCGTAATTTGTTGACCCATCCCATTTATACTTGCGAATGTCATAAACACGAGCATAGTCATCAGCTCCAGCAACTGCAAAAAAGTTGGGATTTCTTGGATCTATTGCAATAGCATTTAGATTAACAAGCGACATATAAGCTATGCTGCTTGTAAAAGATCTGCATATGAAGAGCTTTGTTGAACTTTTGGATCTCAGGTCGAACTAGGAGGAAGAAACTGTGTCAGGAACATGTAAGATGGCATATTGGTAAAAGTTGCAAGCATGAAGAGACCAATTGAAAACTCACGTGCCGAACCAGGCCATCTTCACCGCAGCTAAAAAAAACATGAGGACTTCCAGGCTCGATAGCCACCTTATGGACTGCACCATCATGTTCAGCTAGCAAGTTTACAGCTACTTGTCCACCTTCACGTAACTGGGCAAGTCTCACCTGATGACATTAATTAAGGCCAAAGAGATATTATATCTGCAAATAAAAAAGAGAACATTAAAGAGGGAACAACACTAAAAGAAAGCAACTTATGAAAGCATATACCTCTCCATCAGCAGCAGATGTAACAATAGTCCGGTCGCTAGAGTAAGGCATGAAGCGTGCTTGGAAAACATTGTTTTTGTGGCCAGAGTTGAATGAAATCCTAACAGTTCCAACAGCCCAATCCCATAGTATTACTGTTCTATCATCTGATCCTGATACAAGAATGTTCCCGTCTGCGTTTAAGCTCACAGTATTCACACAACCTTCATGCTTGTTTAGCTTTCTGTCAATTCCCAAACGCAAAACAAGATCCTGTCAACAAAAAGGTTTAATTTTTTTTGAAAATCTAGAATATCACAAGCAATATGCATAATATTTCAATCAAATTCAGCCATGAAACTAAAGAAGCTTGATCTTTTTTAAAAAAATGAAGGTTCCAGAAGAAATTAGAGCAGCTATGCTACTTCTATTACCCATATAATTCACCAATTCAAGCCCTGTGTCATTTTCTGCCATTTTTATGTCTAAACAATAGTCTCTATAATATCTTTGTCAAATTGATTCCCTGATATATGGACAGAAGACAGAAAAACCCAGAAGTGTTGCAAATCTTGCATGAGTCTATGGAGACGAGATTAGAAAAAGCATAGAATGCAAGTCAATTCATCCTGCACCTCCCATGCTATCAGTGAAAGATCATAAGCACCTCCTTTACGTTCCATACACACAAAAAATACAAATCGAGACACACCCACTAGATCTCTACCAGAGCGATCATCTTGCACCACTGCTTACAAGTACCACCCTCAACTTATAGTACTTCCTGCCAAGAATTCAAATTTCAGTGCATTACCAGTATCGGGCAGTGTCCAGACAAGTATATTACTGAGTACATATATACTACTGGTCGGTTCCAATTGAAACTAGTCAAACCACTACAAGTAGATAGGAACATATACACCAGGAAGTGATAAGGCAAAGGAGTACAACAGCAGGGAGGAGGAGGCCACTTCAAGGAGGAGGTTGAGGAAGCCGATGGGGAGTAGGTGGAGGAACCAAAGGAGAATGATGTGCCGACATAGATAATGCAAAGAAGTACTAAATGACAACTAAAAAAGTCATGGCAGGACTACCTAGCTAATAAAAAATGGCCTGAACTAGAGCTTCAAACTGAGAAACAAAATAAAGAGCAAAATTCGATTACATCAGCTACTACAATAAAAAAAGGCATGGAAGGAAAAAGGTTTTCGCAAAACCTAACATGGCAATTGAGGGACTATTAGCTTATGTCCTTAAATATGTTAGGAGGCATGGCAAAAAAGCCAAGCAAATGGTCATAAAAGCTTAAAGAAAAAAACAAGTCACTTCCAAGGTGGACAAACCGACTGCACAGGATTCCCATCAATTGCAGGGTTCTAGAAACGTCAATGTACTGCCTAAGGAGGTTGTTCTCACAACACGAACCCTGAGCCTCTATATTGCGAAGGAAAAACATTACCATGACACTAAGGTGCGCAAGTCACTTCCAAGGTTGTTCTCACAACACGAACCCTGAGTCTCTATATTGTGAAGGAAAAACATTACCATGACACTAAGGTGCACCTTAGTTCCCTTTGATATACTGTAGTTAAACTTTAGCATGGCTTTCAAGTCACATCTTGTAAAATCGATGCATACAGGTCATATTACAGACATATATTGGTTTTCGGTTCAAGTTCAAGTTCAACATTTATCTCTCTCTCTCTCTCCAAAGAGAAAATTCAGGGTCTAATTTTTAATTAGAAAAATCTAGTGCAAAATCCTCCCTTTTCTCCATTAATATGTCATCTATTTTCTAAATGGTATACTGCCATTTTATTAGTTTGAAACACAAAGCTAAACCTATAACTTCAACCTTTATCAGCTTCAAGCTAATTAGAAATTAGGCCAAGAATACTGCAATAGCCTTCAAACGTCAAGGTTGTCGTAAACAGAGGACCAACACACCGCTTAAATTTCAACTATATTGGAGTCACTTGGTTGTCATGTAAACTTTGTTCTAGTGTACCTTCACAATTTTCCTCAATGAAGAATAGTTCCTTCATAATTAATGAAGAGAGCCTATCCACTGTCCATACTCTGATCAATAAACTGGCCACTTCTAAAAGTTACGAGAAGTTTTCTCACCCGAAAAATGAATCTACAAGTTCACAGAAAACCTTATGGTGAAAGGATCAGTTGTGTTGAAACCGATTAAACAATTAAGAGTAGGGTTCCAAGATGAAGTAAAGATCAAAGCTTCAATTGAAATCCCCTACACAATGGAACTATTGAACACAAGCAAACCAATAGGGACGCACCTCGGAAGCCCCAGCGCGATGGGCGAAACTTCTCGGCGAGAGGAACCCAACCTCGCGCTGGCATAGGTTGAGAATCCCACTGCTGCAGCTCCTCTTCCGCTTGCCCGAGGTAGCCATCCTGAACCCTCAAGCGCGATTCTCGAGTAAAAAACGCCCCACAGGTGGTCTTCGCGAAACTATCACCGCCTCGCGTCCGACAACAGCGAGGAGGGGAGGGGAGGAGAAGGGGCCAAGAGACGCGATGCGAAGGCGATGGAGGACTACCCAAAGATCTCGCCAAGGAACGAAACGACGGCGAGGGATTCCACAGCGACGACGATGACGACGCGGTGCGGTGTCGATGGTGCGCTCCGCTCGATCTATCACACCACGCGTATCTCTTTAACTGCGGTGCACGTGCAGAGTCCATTTAATAAGAGTTTTCTCTCGCAACATAAAAAAGCTGCAATTTTCTAATAACTCCTTATTTTGTTCATTTTATGCATCAGCCGATCAACGCCTCCTTTTACACATTTCCATCGGCTCATTGGTTGCCGATGCGAACCGCTCCACTCGATCTACCCCCGATTCTAAACGATTCGAAGCCGCCGCCCGTGTCCTCTCCCCGTGCCCTAATCCTTCTCCGTGCACCGCCTCTCCCCATCGTCGCTGTTGCTGCTGGGCCGCTGTCAAAGGCTTCTCCATCGAAGCACCTCCGGCGTCGGAAGGTAAGACCAATTCATTTGTTGTGGTTCCATGGTGGATAATCTCGGGAGTAACGAAAGCATGGAGAGTTGTACGGACTCGGTTATCAGCTGTCTGCCTCGAGAAGGAATGGAATTCGACTCCGAACAGGACGCTTACGAATTCTACACTCAGTATGGATGGAAGACTGGATTTAGTATCCGAAGAGAGTATGGGAATAGATCGAGGAAGACTGACCAGATAACGTCTAGAAAATTCACTTGTTCTAAGGAGGGGTTTCGAGGCCCCGACAAACGGCAGGAAAAGGTAAGGCATCCGAAGAGTCCTCGTCCTGAGACCAGGACTGGTTGCCTTGCGCACATGACCATTAAGCTCGGCAAGACGAAGGGAAAATATGTGATCTGCAGCTTCGAAGCTGAACACAATCACCCTCTCCACATCCCTCCGTGTTCTTACTTGATACGGTCGAATCCGAAAATTTCGGAAGCACAGGGCTCGGAGGTTCTTTTAGCTAATGATTACAGCTTATGCAAGCAAGACCACAGGAATCACCTTTCCACGAAACGACAGCGAGACATGAAGTATGGAGAAGCTGGAAGCTTACTTAAGTACTTCCAAACTCAGTTGATGGAAAATCCTTCGTTCTATTATGCAGTGCAATTAGATGCAGATGAAAAGATAGCTAATGTTTTTTGGGCAGATCCAAGAATGATAATTAATTATTGTCATTTTGGTGATGTTGTCTCGTTCGAAACAAAGTTTCGGAGCAACAAAGAACTCCGTCCCTTTGCATCATTTGTGGGCTTTAATCATCATAGAGAGACCATCGTGTTTGGAGCAGCACTTTTGTATGATGAAACTACAGCGTCTTTCCAGTGGTTGTTTGAGACTTTCCTTGAGGCAATGTCGGGCAAGAAACCCAAAACCATGTTCACCGATCAGGATGATGCCATATCAAAAGCAGTCTTTCTAGTTATGCCAGAAACATACCATCAGTTTTGTATTTCACACATGAAACAAAATGCAAGTAAAACTCTTAGCCAGTTGTTTAAAGGTGACTGTGATTTTAAGAAAGAATTTAAAGCTTGTATCAGTCAATATGAGGAAGTGGACGAGTTCCTACATGCATGGGATGCAATGCTTGATAAGTATAACATTCATGACAACAGTTGGTTGCAAAAAATATTTGAAGTGAAAGAGAAATGGGCCAGACCATACATAAAGTACAGCTTTTCAGCTGGAATTAGGAGTTCAAATTTGAGTGAGAATTTGAACTCTAGCTTGAGAAACCATCTCAAGTCTGATATGGACTTGGTGCAGTTTTTTAGGCATTTTGAACGGGTGTTTAATGATAATTGGTATAAGGAATTGGAGTCCGAATACAATTCTAGGGAAAAGCTGCCAAAGTTTAAGATTAAGGCTCCCATGCTGATGCAAACTGCAGTAATTTACACCAATAATATTTTTCAGTTGTTCCAGTCTGAGTATGAGGAATTCCAATCGGCTTACATCACATACCGCAACGAGAGCAGCCCAACTCATGAATACTTGGTTGCAATTTGTCATCAACCCACAGTGTACAAAGTCATTGGGGACCCTTTGGAGCAAAGTGTGTCGTGTACCTGCAGGAAGTTTGAGACACATGGATACTTATGTAGCCATGCTGTGAAAGTTCTTGATGCTATGGACATTAAGTATCTGCCAACCAAGTATATCTCAAGACGATGGTCAAAGGATGCAAGGGATGAGAGTATGAAGGACCAAGATGGGAAGAATATCCAACTTACCACAAAGATGAAAGCTTCAATGCATTATCGATACTTGTGCCCCAAGTATGTTAGGCTTGTTGCTCGAGCGTCAGAATGTGAGGAAGCTTATAAGTTTTTGGACCAATGTTCAGCTGACTTGAGCATGAAAGTTGAAGAAATCATACAAAAGGGAAAAGACATAAACAAAGCTGCTTTAGAGACTCCTGATCCTATATCTTTGTCAACTTCATACCAAACGGATGAATCAGTAAAAGATTTTGAGAGTTCAGACATTATAAGAGCAAAAGGCCGTAAAAAGAACCCGAACTCAAAACTACTTGACCAGATAAATGATGGATCAAATCCTTCTCCTTTGACTGGGCACACTTTATCGCAGGTAATGCACAACAAGGGTAAATGAACTTTCACTTACATTGAACTTTTATATCATGTGTAATATTTAATATATGTGAAATAGGGCGTGGAGAGACCTTCGGATATGCCTTCAATAGGACTCATCATCCATTATCCAGCATATCAGACATCAGCTGGTGTATGTTGCAATATTTCAGACACATAAAGAAATAAGTAGCTCTCCATAATCCTTGGATGATAAAATTTTGCCTTTGATATCCATAGGTCATTGATTATCCAGATTCATCAGCATGGATGAACTATGGAGTAGTTCAGCAGAGGGGCAGTCCTATGTTGACACAGTTTTTTGGGGTATTTTTCTTGACTTGTTAACTTTACACATGTTCAACTCTTTTTGATGAGTCACATGCTAAATTTAACTGGTATTTTTACCAACTTTTGCTTGTGGTGCGTCGATCTGCTAACAGGGATCAACCGTTTGTTCCTCGTTTCAAAGTTCTCAGGCACCAGATACGTCACATTGCACTAAGGTAAGATAAATTAATCTGTAGATAATGATGATACTTGATGCTTGAATAATTGGTTTTAATTTTTTTAACTTTTGTTGTCAGGCACAGAGTTTTGAGAACAAACAACAGTCTGCGATTTGATACTGTTGAGCCTAGGTGATTGAAAATGGGTATGTAATAATAGGTCCAGTATACAATGTTTCTTTCTGTGAATATCATATGAGCATTGATTATACCTACACGTAGGAAATTCGAATTAAATGTATACATATGATTTGCACTTCCCACCCAAGTGCAACCAATAGTCTGCCTGTTTAAAATAAACTTCCCTGTAAATGAAAGGAATAGTTAACTTAAAATTTAGTTTGTCAATCAGAGTATGTTTTGGCTAAAATAGAAGGTCCTCAATGCTTGTTTTGGCATATGAACTATGTTTCAAGAAGAGTTTGCTATGTCCAAAAGCCCTCTGCTTTGTTCTCAGCATGACAGAGTGCATGGGGCTGGTTGCTGTGCCTCTTTGGGATTCCTGCAGGCTTATCCTCACCAAGGACATCCATGCTTCTGACCCTTTGCCTCCATGTTGGGCCTCATCAAGGTATTTGTTAGCGTGTCTCTTCTTTTTCTTCACTTCTTTGTGTTGTAGGTTTTGTTCATGTTTGTGATAACTTCATGACTTTATGAAAACTACTATGCTTTCAATTCGATATTTTATTTCTTACAAATTTTTAGTTCTATTCACTTTGTTGTAGCAGAACAATTGTTGCAGGATGGGTATGTTGTAGAACAGTGGCTTCAGATTGCTGATTTACGTAGTTGAGCTGGCAGCTTTGATGCAGGCATGATGGTTATCCCTCATACTGTTGCATATGTGATAATTGAAGGTCATTCTGCTCTTTTGATACTCTTTTTTCACCAAATTTCTTCTTTTTTTAATTATCATGTTTCAGTGTGTGCAAATTTTGGTTTTTGAAAAATTGTACCCAAATTTGTCTTCTAGTATAATTCTTTTCCTGTATGTGTTCATGAACCCAAGGTCTTCAATTTCTTATAATACCGATATATATATATATATATATACATATATATATATATATATATATACATACAAACATATATATATATACACACACACACACCGAATGGTATACCGCTCGGTATACAGTATCGTACGATATCAAGCGAATCTCGAAGCTCCGATATGGTACGATATTTCAATCCTGGCAAGAACCTATCATCTAAGGCATGAACTAGAACATTCTTTCATAGTCACACTGGCATAATACAGTCTGCTACCTATTGATAACTAGTTTCCTTAATTCCATTAGTTGTCATTGTTTTTTGGTGCTAAAAATATGTCAAGAAGTTTTCACCAGAAGAGTTTTTATGAGAATTTGGAAGTATCAATAAGTGGCTAGCTATTTTATTTAGACAATTTTCTTGAGATTTGTTTTTTAATTGGTAAATATTTAAAATACTGATATCTGTGATGTAATCCGTAAGCCTAGAGGTTACATGATTGTCCAAGGTTTAAGAGGGGTTAGGATCAGATACTAAAGAATGGAATGTATAATGATCTGATATTTGGACAATCTGTATTGTTCTTATAAGAATTTTTACAAGTGAAGAATCGATCAAATCCAAGCTGCTTTAGGGCTTTTCATACCTTAGCTTAGTTAGAAAATCGAGGGAAGTGGATGAAGCCATGAGTACACAGAATCAGATCTGAACCAAGAGCCAGCTTTTCAGAGTGAATTTGTAGTGGAAACAGCAAAAAGTAGCCGGAGTATGTTGAAAATATAGTGAATTCATAAGTCACAACTAAGAGAATGTAACAAAAGTTGGGAGAAAATATAGTTGTGATGTGGGTATGACTTTTTTGTTGGTCATGGTGAGTTCTTTTATGTTTTACCCCTTATTACCAACTGTGGCTTTTAAAATTACATTCATCAACTTTTATGATCACATTTACCCTTTGAATTTGATTTGTTTACCACACAAGTGGTTTGTTATTTCCTTAAAAAATAATTTAGCTAGTATGGGAGAAATCATCATGATATGCTTTGCAATTCTTTTATTATATCCCATAGAAATTGGAACGGCCAAAAGAGAGATTCAGTATGTGTATGATAAGAATGCTTAGTGAATAAATCCTTGCACAAAAATCTTAGAAATTTTTTTAACTGATATGATTTACTGATTCAGTGTAATGTTCAAATGAAATGGTTCTCAAATGGACTGTGTAATTGATGAATCAAATACATGAATTCGGAAATCAACAATTCTTATTTTGTTAAACAGTTGTTTTAGCTTCGCTTTTAGTTAAATGACATGACATAGGAAACTATATTGTGATGGTTGGCATGCTGTAGAGTTGTAATGTTGGACATTGCCTTATCTTTTAATTCTTACCCGAATGGATGACCTATATTATATTTTATATATTAAGGATTTGTGCATGCATGTTCTTGATACATGATACAAGTTTACACAACATTATTTAGTCTAAATTTTACCCATAATGCCTTGGTAATAGAAGAATTTCTGATAATTTACCTGAGGGACAATCTGTTGATACCTTATGAAATTAGGGACAGTCTTATAGAATTTGTTAATTGTTACTGTAACGATTGCCCATAATGCCCAAAATATGAGTTTTTAGATGCCACACAAAACATTCACTTGCTTAATGGTTTGAAGGATTGACACAACTTTAAGAATCTTTTGAAAGATAGTAACGATTTAGTATCATTTGTTAGAGTTGTAAACGAAACCATATTAACAGATGCCAAAATGACGACTAGTTGATTATGCTATAACTAATTTCATTATTCAGTCCCAATTTGATAATCCACAATAGACATTTTTCAGACCTGATTTATTTGGTATGTTGCTGTATAAAAAGTTGTTTCTGCAAGAAACTATGTTTATTGTACAAATTCAAGTGTTTATGACCTTTTTTTGCATAAGCTATTTACTTTTGATCTAACGGAAACATTAACTTTGGCCAAATGTATAACATCATATGTTAACATTATTCTGGAAACAATATTCTTAAATTGACTGGTTAAATAGTATGAAAAATTATGAATTTATGGGAATAAAATTCTTGTCTTAAGTAGGTCAAGCATATTATGGAGAACCCTTGACATGGAGGATGTAAACACTTGGTTGTCATCATGATGGAAAAGGAGCCTGTTGGTGACGAGTCATTACAAAGAGATTTATGCATGTACAGGTGACAACTCACTGCTTCTTTTCCATGCATGGTGATGGACTTGAATAAGCCCTGCAGAAACAAGATCAAGCAGCAACTCAGTCGTCATTTACAAGAGACGATCTGTACAATAACACAGGTGCAGTGCAGCTTAAGCAAATCCAGTCAGAGGTTTATTGCTTTTTGAATGCTTTAGACACAAACTCTATCCATACTTCAGAATAATTACCATAAGTTCTTCCTTTGCCTTTTTCTTTTCCTGCTTTGCATAAGCACAAGTTTCTTCAAATAGTAGTGAACAATGAGAGGAAAAGAAAGTTGACAATAAGCAGAAAAGACTGCCAAAGTTTCATGCATACTTATTCTTAACTTCCAACGTAGGGTTGGAGTACTTGAGGTTTGAACAGCAAGAACAGAAGGTATTTAATACCTTCACTCAGACCTGCAACCGGCATTGCTTATATATACTTTCTCCTTTTCCTTTTTCCCTTTTCACTTTCTCTTTAGGGTTTCATTTATGCCTTTTCTGAGGGTATATACCTGTTTCTTGCGGCATCTGCTTTGCTTCATGCGACAGTTTGGAACCCTAAAGACATTTATATATACACACAGACATTGCTCCATCCACTCCAAGTTGCGTGTCTCTGTCTCATCTATGGCAGCATTGCCAGGGGCCTCAATGCTGAAGCTGTACTATGGGAAGCCCATGCTACCAGATGTGTCCAGGGTGCTTGCATGCCTCCACGAGAAGGACGTCAAGTTCGAGCTCATCGACATGTATGATGGCCAGCACATGCCTTATGAATTCCTCAGCCTTCAGGTAAGCAAATGAACCTTTATGCTCCTCTGAGAACATCAAATTGCTTGGAGTACGAAGCTGTTGTTTGTAGACATGTATTCGTCAAGCCAACAGAAGTTTTGGTGGCTCCAATGCACTTCCATGGAACTTTATCTGCCTCAGTTCTTGAATGTGGTTTCAGGCCTTTACAAGAGCACCTGTCACTGTGGTGGAAGATGGAAGCACTTTCACATTAGGTAATGCATTCTTTCATGAAACTCACAGTAGTCTGTATTCAACTTTTGGATTGTCAACATTTTCTCCTCTCTCAATCTCCCATGTAACCACAGATTATGCATGCCTGCCTAGAAGAAACCTTACATCCACATTGCGGTAATTTTAGGAAAAATAACACAAAAACGGAGCTAATGTGTTTTTTCTTTTGTTAGAGATTTAGACACTTGGACTTGGAACAAATTTAACCCAGCTTTATTATGATAGCAAATTTTAATATTTTTATTATGGTATTCTAGGTGTAGGGAAATCATATCAATTTATTCCAATAAAACTTTAATAGATGCAATTTCATTTGTGCCCTTTGAACTTTGTTAAATTAGCCCTCACCACGAATTTGAAATCGTCGGTTTTGGTTTCGGAACTATGTTCTACCAAATTTGAAACCAAATTGGCTCCAGATGATTCTGGTTCTAGTTCTAGTTCTTAATTTGTTGGTTCCGGTTTGAACCATTAGTTTCAATTGGTAAAATAAATAACTTATTCTACTAAGATCCAAACTCAAAATTGAACCGTATGGCTTCCGTTCTGGGTCAGTTTGGAATCACCGAACCATTGATCTGGTTCGGTTTCGGTTCGAATCGAATGACGTATCATTGGTATACTTTTATTTACCTTATTATTTCGTCTATACACAAAATTTAACATTGGAAGTCTATTTATGTATACTCGACCATTTGATCAGGTGGTGTGCATCTGACTTCGATTCTAATAGGTTTAGGCTTCAAACCTTTGCTTCGATTCTAACAGGTGTCTTTAGCCTCATCTGACCATTTGTGTTGCAGAATCCAGAGCATTATGCCGCTACATCTCTGAGAAGTATGCTGACCGCGGGAACAGTTATCTCCTGGGAAGAGGCATCCTTGAGAGAGCCTCCATCGAGCAATGGCTGAGGCTGGAGGAACACAACTTCCATCCTCCAAGCTGGGAAATCGTCTTCCACCTTGCATTTGCTACTCCCATGGTGGATCCCGACCCGGATCTGATCACCAGGAGCGAGCGGAGGCTGGCGAGCGTTCTCGATGTGTATGACCAACGGCTGAGCGAGAGCGAGTTCCTCGCCGGCGATGAGTTCACTCTCGCTGACCTCTCCCACCTCCCCAACTCATACTACCTCGCCACTTCCCAACAGTGGTGCCATCTATTCGATGTGAGGAAGAACGTGCGAAGATGGTGGGAGTCGATCTCGAAGCGGCCTTCGTGGACCAACGTGGTTGAGATACTGACCAAGGTTGAAGTCTCGGAGATCACCGCCAGAGAAGAAAACACCACCACTCTTCACCTTCTGCCTTTTACGTCTCATCGAATGCCACCTTCCACGACTGGCTACTTTCTACCAGCTCAAGTAACACAGTCGATCGAAGTGGTTCCTTATTCGCCACCTCTGTCCCAACCAGAATCTACTCCATCGCCCCCTCAAACAACTCCACCACAAGCTTCAGTTGGTGAGTTGCTTCACTGCCGGCCACCGATCGAGTAGCTCAAACTACTACTGATGTAAAGTTCACTTACGTCTCAGGTGGAACGACTCCAACACCAGCAGATGCTTCCCAGTCTTCACAACAAACTTGGAAGACTTCCAAAGAAGATGCGAGTTCGTCTTCTTACATGGTAATTCTTGCTGATTCGATTGGGTGGATGGATAAAACTTTGTTCATGCCTTGTCTGCCACTGAACAGGTTTCGACGCCAGCTCAAACCACTGTTGATGAGAAGTCAACTACGCAAGAATCAAATCTTTCCCATACTAAGAGCCCTCAACCTAGTCATGAGATTACATCATCAGCAAGTGCTCCATTAGCTACATCTACTACAGAGACTTCGACGGGATCTGCTCCTTCTGTGTCCGACAGCGGAAGGTCAACGCCAGTGGATGATTCAATGCCTCGGCAGCAATCGTCTCCTACCACTTCTGAAGTAAGATCTACTTCTTGGAACGTAAGGTTTTCTTCTAATTGATTACTTGCTACTCGTGTGACACCTGCCATTGGACAGGCTTCCAACTTGAGGACTGCTGAAGGAGTTGCTCCTTTGATGTCCAGTGGAGCAACTCCAACAGCAGCGGATGCTTCACAGACTTCACAACGACCTCCTGGTCGTGTCGATCAGGCCACCGTTTCGAGCACTCAACCATCATCAGCTACTGCATCTGTCCAAGCTTATATTGGACAAACTTCAATGGGACCAACCCCTCTAACCGAAAACACAACTCCTGTAAAGCCTTCATTACAACCAAATCAAGTAGAATTGGTGACTACATATGTGGATACTCCATTAGCTACATCTCCAACACCATCAGAAACTTCAAAGTCTTCGTCGCAATCAAATCAGGTTGAAGCAGTAACTACTACTTCTACTCAGGTTTCTAATGGACAAACTTTAGAAATAACAACCCCTGTATCCCAAAGCACAACCCCAACACTAGCAGATACTTCGAAGCCTTCATCACAACCCAATCAGGTTGAAGCAATAACAACATCTCCTACCAAGGCTTCTATTGGACGAACATCAGAAATTTCAAAAGGATCAACCCCTCTATCCCAAAGCACAACTCCAATACCAGTAGAGACTTCAAAGCCTTCATCGCAACCAAATCAGGTTGAAGCAGTAACTACAGCTCCTACCCAGGCTTCTATTGGACAAGCTTCAGAAGTTTCAAAAGGATCGAGCCCTCTATCCCAAAGCACAACTCCAATACCAGTAGAGACTTCAAAGCCTTCATCGCAACCAAATCAGGTTGAAGCAGTAACTACAGCTCCTACCCAGGCTTCTATTGGACAAGCTTCAGAAGTTTCAAAAGGATCGAGCCCTCTATCCCAAAGCACAACTCCAATACCAGTAGAGACTTCAAAGCCTTCATCGCAACCAAATCAGGTTGAAGCAGTAACTACAGCTCCTACCCAGGCTTCTATTGGACAAGCTTCAGAAGTTTCAAAAGGATCGAGCCCTCTATCCCAAAGCACAACTCCAATACCAGTAGAGACTTCAAAGCCTTCATCGCAACCAAATCAGGTTGAAGCAGTAACTACAGCTCCTACCCAGGCTTCTATTGGACAAGCTTCAGAAGTTTCAAAAGGATCGAGCCCTCTATCCCAAAGCACAACTCCAATACCAGTAGAGACTTCAAAGCCTTCATCGCAACCAAATCAGGTTGAAGCAGTAACTACAGCTCCTACCCAGGCTTCTATTGGACAAGCTTCAGAAGTTTCAAAAGGATCGAGCCCTCTATCCCAAAGCACAACTCCAATACCAGTAGAGACTTCAAAGCCTTCATCGCAACCAAATCAGGTTGAAGCAGTAACTACAGCTCCTACCCAGGCTTCTATTGGACAAGCTTCAGAAGTTTCAAAAGGATCGAGCCCTCTATCCCAAAGCACAACTCCAATACCAGTAGAGACTTCAAAGCCTTCATCGCAACCAAATCAGGTTGAAGCAGTAACTACATCTCCTACCCAGGCTTCTATTGGACAAGTTTCAGAAGTTTCAAAAGGATCAACCACTCTATCCCAAAGCACAACTCCAATACCAGTAGAGACTTCAAAGCCTTCATCGCAACCAAATCAGGATGAAGCAGTAACCACATCTCCTACCCAGGCTTCTTTTGGACAAGCTTCAGAAGTTTCAAAAGGATCAACCCCTCTATCCCAAAGCGCAACTCCAACACCAGCAGAGACTTCAAAGCTTTCAACGCAACCAAATCAGCTTGAAGCAGTAACTACATCTCCTACCCAGGCTACTATTGGACAAGCTTCCGAAGTTTCAAAAGGATCAACCCCTCTATCCCAAAGCGCAACTCCAACACCAGCAGAGACTTCAAAGCTTTCAACGCAACCAAATCAGCTTGAAGCAGTAACTACATCTCCTACCCAGGCTACTATTGGACAAGCTTCCGAAGTTTCAAAAGGATCAACCCCTCTATCCCAAAGCGCAACTCCAACACCAGCAGAGACTTCAAAGCTTTCAACGCAACCAAATCAGCTTGAAGCAGTAACTACATCTCCTACCCAGGCTACTATTGGACAAGCTTCCGAAGTTTCAAAAGGATCAACCCCTCTATCCCAAAGCGCAACTCCAACACCAGCAGAGACTTCAAAGCTTTCAACGCAACCAAATCAGCTTGAAGCAGTAACTACATCTCCTACCCAGGCTTCTATTGGACAAGCTTCAGAAGTTTCAAAAGGATCAACCCCTCTATCCCAAAGTGCAACTCCAACACCAACAGAGACTTCAAAGCCTTCACCACAACCAAATCAGGTTGAAGCAGTAACTTCATCTCCTACCCAAGCTTCTATTGGACAAACTTCAGAAATTTCAAAAGGATCAACCCCTCTGTCCCAAAGCACAACTCCAACACCAGTAGAGACTTCAAAGCCTTCATCAGAACCAAATCATGTTGAAGCAGTAACTACATCTCCTACCCAGGCATCTATTGGACAAGCTTCCGAAGTTTCAAAAGGATCAAGCCCTCTATCCCAAAGCACAACTCCAACACCAGCAGAGACTTCAAAGCCTTCATCGCAACCAAATCAGGTTGAAGCATTAACTACATCTCCTACCCAGGCTACCATTGGACAAGCTTCAGAAGTTACATCTCCTACCCAGGCTACTATTGGACAAGCTTCAGAAGTTACATCTCCTACCCAGGCTACTATTGGACAAGCTTCAGAAGTTACATCTCCTACCCAGGCTACTATTGGACAAGCTTCAGAAGTTACATCTCCTACCCAGGCTACTATTGGACAAGCTTCAGAAGTTACATCTCCTACCCAGGCTACTATTGGACAAGCTTCAGAAGTTACATCTCCTACCCAGGCTACTATTGGACAAGCTTCAGAAGTTACATCTCCTACCCAGGCTACTATTGGACAAGCTTCAGAAGTTACATCTCCTACCCAGGCTACTATTGGACAAGCTTCAGAAGTTACATCTCCTACCCAGGCTACTATTGGACAAGCTTCAGAAGTTACATCTCCTACCCAGGCTACTATTGGACAAGCTTCAGAAGTTACATCTCCTACCCAGGCTACTATTGGACAAGCTTCAGAAGTTACATCTCCTACCCAGGCTACTATTGGACAAGCTTCAGAAGTTACATCTCCTACCCAGGCTACTATTGGACAAGCTTCAGAAGTTACATCTCCTACCCAGGCTACTATTGGACAAGCTTCAGAAGTTACATCTCCTACCCAGGCTACTATTGGACAAGCTTCAGAAGTTACATCTCCTACCCAGGCTACTATTGGACAAGCTTCAGAAGTTACATCTCCTACCCAGGCTACTATTGGACAAGCTTCAGAAGTTACATCTCCTACCCAGGCTACTATTGGACAAGCTTCAGAAGTTACATCTCCTACCCAGGCTACTATTGGACAAGCTTCAGAAGTTACATCTCCTACCCAGGCTACTATTGGACAAGCTTCAGAAGTTACATCTCCTACCCAGGCTACTATTGGACAAGCTTCAGAAGTTACATCTCCTACCCAGGCTACTATTGGACAAGCTTCAGAAGTTACATCTCCTACCCAGGCTACTATTGGACAAGCTTCAGAAGTTACATCTCCTACCCAGGCTACTATTGGACAAGCTTCAGAAGTTACATCTCCTACCCAGGCTACTATTGGACAAGCTTCAGAAGTTACATCTCCTACCCAGGCTACTATTGGACAAGCTTCAGAAGTTACATCTCCTACCCAGGCTACTATTGGACAAGCTTCAGAAGTTACATCTCCTACCCAGGCTACCATTGGACAAGCTTCAGAAGTTACATCTCCTACCCAGGCTACTATTGGACAAGCTTCAGAAGTTTCAAAAGGATCAACCCCTCTATCCCAAAGTGCAACTCCAACAACAACAGAGAGTTCAAAGCCTTCATCGCAACCAAATCAGGTTGAAGTAGCAACTACATCTCCTACTCAGGCTTCTATTGAACAAGCTTCAGAAGTTTCAAAAAGATCAACCCCACTATCCCAAAGCACAACTCCAATACCAGTAGAGACTTCAAAGCTTTCGTCGCAACCAAATCAGGTTGATGCAGTAACTACATCTCCGACCCAAGCTTCTATTGGACAAGCTTCAGAAGTTTCAAAAGGATCAACCCCTCTATCCCAAAGCACAACTCCAATACCAGTAGAGACTTCAAAGCTTTCGTCGCAACCAAATCAGGTTGATGCAGTAACTACATCTCCGACCCAAGCTTTTATTGGACAAGCTTCAGAAGTTTCAAAAGGATCAACCCCTCTATCCCAAAAACAACTCCAACACCAGCAGTGACTTCAAAGCCTTTATCGCAACCAAATCAGGTTGAAGCAGTAACTACATCTCCTACCCAGGCTACTATTGGACAAGCTTCAGAAGTTTCAAAAGGATCAACCCCTCTCTCCCAAAACACAACTCCAACACCAGTAGAAACTTCGAAGCCTTCATCACAACCAAATCAAGTTGAAGCAGTAACTACATCTCCTACCCAGGCTTCTATTGGACAAGCTTCAGAAGTTTCAAAAGGATCAAGCCTTCTATCCCAAAGCACAACTCCAACACCCGCAGAGACTTCAAAGCCTTCATTGCAACCAAATCAGGTTGAAGCAGTAACTACATCTCCTATCCAGGCTTCTATTGGACAAGCTTCAGAAGTTTCAAAAGGATCAAGCCCTCTATCCCAAAGCACAACTCCAACACCAACAGAGACTTCAAAGCCTTCATTGCAACCAAATCAGGTTGAAGCAGTAACTACATCTCCTACCCAGGCTTCTATTGGACAAGCTTCAGAAGTTTCAAAAAGATCAACCCCTCTATCCCAAAGCACAACTACAACACCAACAGATACTTCAAAGCCTTCATCGCAACCAAATCAGGTTGAAGCAATAACTACATCTCCTTCCCAAGCTTCTATTGGACGAGCTCCAGGTTACTCACCTAAAGAAGAATCCAATAAAGATCAAACCAGCAATCAAGCTACACTAGACACAAAGTCTGCTGCACAAGAAGTAAGTCCCAACAATTATTTGGAGTCAACTTACATTTCTACATGCTCAATAACTTGCTTCTCTTACCAGCCTTTTACAGGACTGACGTCTACTACGAAGACTTCCAACGAATCTGCTTCTCCATCCAGCAGATCTACACCAACATCTGCAGATGTTTCTTCTAACCCTACAACACAACCATCTACCCTCAATCTTGCCACCAATCAAGCAACTCAAACTAATACAGATGTAAATTATACTTCTTATGTGGGATATATTACTAATCATTCAAGCAAGCAATTAGATTAGGCTGGATGATCAAACCTTTGTTCTTCCTTTGCGAACAGGTACCCACTTCAGGGATTTCCAAAGCACCAGCTTCTCCTGATGCTTCCATGCCTTGGCCACAGCTACCGCCAGCCAATCAAGCAACAGGAACCACTGTTGATGACAAGTCTACTACTCAAGAAGAAAAAGCTAGTAGCAACACACCAAGCACCCAACCAAAACCGGCTACATCGACAGGTGCTCAACAATCTACTCCTGACAAGGCCCAGCAAGATCCTCAAATAGTCGCAACAGAGGCATTTCGACAAGCAGATAGTCCTCAAACAGTTTCTTCTACCCCATCGAAAGGTGAACAAGCTTCAACTCGAACACCTCAACAAGAACAGCATGACTCATCAACTAGTCAACAAGTACCTAAAAATACTCAGTCAGCCCAACAAGACACAAAAGACCAGCCAATAATTAGTCAACCAGAATCAAACACTCCTACTGTTTCTGGATCAATTGATTCTACAAAACCACAAACAGATTCTACCAGTGGATCAGAAAAGAAGTCAAGTTCTACTCAGTAGATGCTAATGATTCCAAGTCCACAAGCATGTGCTGTTAAATAAATCCAAGAACACCTACAGTTTATTATTATCATAAGCTCTGTATCATTAGTTTGTTATACTGTAGAATTCAGCAGCTTCTCTCGATCAGAGATCTACCATGTATTGAGTACCAATCTATCGAACAAAGCATAATGCTTAGGGTGTTAAATCCTTGAGGAACACCATAAACCATGGTCTTTAATGGTAGGGCAGACGATTTAGAATTATATTTACAATATGTTAACTATAAATGCACAAGACAAGCACAATGCTCCCATGAAGATTACCATTTCCTAAAACAAAGGCTATCTTCTAATCAGTGCTAAAGCTTCCATCTAAGCCAACTTGGTGTTAGTCTAATCTCTTGGCTCAATCTAAGATTTGTACTCACCTTAACTATGTCAGTAATTAAAAGAGACTACACAGAATATGCGAGTACTTCCTGTAAATATTACTTAGGTCTTTGATAATGAGAAAGAAGACAACATGATAGAGAACAGTAAGAGATACAGGTATATAATGGACAAATGATGCATGAATAACAATTTTATGAGATTATTATAATAACATGTAAACTGAACAGCTTCATTTATTAGTATGATGCCAAATGGGACTTACACAGAACACATGTAAGGGACTAGAGATGTATGTGAGGAAACTGTAGAGTATGCAATCAAGATGCTTTAGCTTCGGTCTGCAGTAAATGAAGGAGAGATGAATGCACTCAGTTGTAGATGTTTTAACAGTATAACTCAGATCCTCCGCGACTTTAGTGCTTCGAAGCGGGCAGTTAAAGCTTCATAATCAGGCAACTTTGGATGAACATGAGTACCTGAGTTTTTCTTTGATGACTCTTGGTGACTATCAGCATATGATTCTTCAGAATGAACCTGTTGCGAAGGCAACACAGGAGGAGGCCTACTTGGTGGGGGATGACTCTCCAGAGGAGGTGATTCCATCTCAAGTTCTTCATCGGTATCCGATTCGAGACCATCTGAATCATCAAACTTTATGTCTGAATGTGCAGAATGTGTCGTGCAGCTGTTCCTCCTCAGTATTCTTTTCTCATCCAGGTTGACAGTATCCATGCTATCATCCATATTGTTTGAACAATTGAAACTCTGTGAATTGAAAAACTTTCCTGGGGGCTTGACTTCATTTTCCGAAAGATCATTTGTTCCATATGGTTGACAAGAACTGAGAGACTGTCTCTGCAGTCTCTCTGGCTGATTAAATTTGTTGAGATTGCATATCAAGGTGTCCATTTGCGTTGGCTGATCAAATGAATGAGAATTCTGACTGGCAAGATGAGCCGCAGCTTGTGCAGCCTGAATTGCTTTCTCTGCAGACTCTGCAGCAGCTTGAGCAGCCGACATGGGATCATTGAATTGCAAAATAGAACCTTCTCTATTGTTGTTAGGCCTATGAAAAAAAGCAGCATAAAAATAAGTTTAAGAAGCATTTATCAATTGGTTAAAACAGAAGGAGAGATGAAACCTGATATAAGGTTCGTTTGGTTGTATGTCATGTAGTGGCAATGTAGGTTTAGCAGGGAAGCTTGCGCCACTAGTGAAGGTGCATGGTCCTTCCTGTAAATTAAAAATAGATATTCATATAATTTTGTCAATTCACTATGCAATCGTAAGCAAGTACACATGCAGAGGCGCAAACACACACACACACAGCTTTTGCAACATACTAAAGCTTCCTCTGGAGGTTTGAGAAGCTCCTGCTCAGACTCTGCCGCATCCCACGTAACCCGATACTCCTTTGCTATTTCCTTGAGGACTTTCAGCTTAATTTCACCAGTTGGCTTCCTGACTGATAACTTCTCAATAAGCTACAAATAGAGAACGTGTAAGAACTTGATACTTGTTAAAAATATATTATAGATGCATGCAAAAGGAAGTATAAGAATAAATCAAACAATTAGAAGATTCAGTGTTGCAGCAGGGGGCATTATATTGTTTTTAATTCCCCACCTTTCCAGCTGGGTGGCATGTGCTATGTATTGGCACTATATCAGCGCGAGCTTGAATGATATGGTATATTGAATTATAGAATCATAAATATTTTGTGATCAGACAGTATTTGTGTACATGCACATATACATTCACAATAATACACTAATGTGTAGTACATAGAAACATATGTTGACATATGCATGTGAAAAAATCAGCCTGCCTTCAAATTAGACCAGCACAGACTCATGAGTGGGAAGCTTCATTTGAGGTTCATGATTTAGCCATCTCATTTTCACGTACAACTAAAAATTCAACAACCCATCACAAAAATATTAGGGTGGAAATGTGAAGCTACTCTAACATGCACTCAGTGAAATAGCTATACCAGCCTCCTGATACTTTTCATAAATCTGCCCCCTTTTATATATTTT
Source organism: Musa itinerans (assembly GCA_001649415.1). Classification (NCBI taxonomy): domain Eukaryota; kingdom Viridiplantae; phylum Streptophyta; class Magnoliopsida; order Zingiberales; family Musaceae; genus Musa; species Musa itinerans. Next base: position 38,854 of record LVTN01002182.1, read on the forward strand.
GCACTTTCCAGGACAGTCATCTCTATAGTGTTGCTCCGACAAATTAGATAGGCAAGTTGGATGAATAAAAAAAAGAAATCAGCACTCATGAGAGCATGGCATTCTTTTACACTTAGGCTTGTCAACAGATGGGATATTGTACCTACCTCTTCCATATTAAAGAACAATGTCGGCGAACACTAGTATGTTATAAAAACAAACAACTGACAGCAGAGAAAAAAATGTTATATAAAAAATACAATAATCACCAATGGGTCTTGGGAGAATAAAAATGGTTACCATGCAGTTTACACCAGACTCAGGTCGTAGATCTGTTGCAGCAGATACAAAATCTTTTCCATATTTCTTTTCAAACATATGAACAATTCTGCTAAGTTCCGGAATTTCTGAGCACCTTGGTGAAGCATATATCAAGCTTGAAATACCTTCTTTCAAATCTGGTGGGCAAATCCTAAAATAACGAAAAGAATTAGAATAACTTCTATATAGTTTGTTGACTAAAAGCAAATTGAACAAACCTTTGTTTTGCAATGATAGGAAGGCGAGCCACTAATAGCTCACAGAAAAGTTCAATGATCTCGTTGGCTGCCATAACATTTTGTTCTCTAATAACATGCTCAACCTACAATAATATCGATGAATCAGTATAGCATAACAAGAAACTGTTGCTTAAATTTGTATTGCAGTTACTTTTATGATCTCTGATTAGGCATTAAAAAAAATCTGAAAAATACTTCACCAGATTCTGACTTAAATAATACACGACAAGAAATTCAAAGGCAGAAATTTTTTTAAAAAAATTGTTGTTACAAATATTTTAAATTTAAGTCATTATAGCTCTACCAAAACCCATAAAAGAAGATTTCGTAAATTTAATTTGTCGAGTGATATTGCCTCAACAATGCTCACTGACAGAAAAATATCCCTGTTGCCAACACCTAGCACTTGAGACCAATTGCATATGTGACTAGTTCATCCAACCAACACCTAGCATGGACACTCCATTAAGAACTTGGCGAAAATTCAAAATGAGATGCATGCAATGCGATGATTTATAAGGCATTTACCAAGTTTTAAATACCAGATTCAGATGAATTAGCACAAGGATGAGTCAACAGAGAAAGCTTAGGCAAGAAGAAAGCGAATGCTAAATAATTTTGAAAAAAAGATGACACTTGCAAATACAAATGACAAGTCAACAGTTACACTGTAGAAAATGAAAATCAAGTATAACCTGGTATCCAGAATAGCAAATTCAGCATAATGTTGCATTCAAAAAAGAGCTTCTGGTATGAAAAATCTTTTACTGATGAACATACAAAATTTCAGAAAGAACATATATATTTCATAAATATATATTGTATGATTAAGGATAAAGAAGCACTAATTTGAAAAAAGATAACAGATGATGCTTCAAGAAGTAAAAAAGAAATATGTTATATTGATCAGACTCAAACCGGACAGATACTTCAAGGTATATAAAATATGTCCAAAGACATAATATATTGCTTAAATAGAATAGAAACAATTATTCTACAGACGGGGTTGTATGTTTCAAGAGGAAGAACTTTGACATTTGAAGATTCCACTGCATTTAATAAGACCTAATACAAAGCATAATGCTCGAGATTAATGTAAATCCACCTAGAGAGATAATAAGCAAGTCATCTTCAAAAAGATGTTGATATTGGCACCATCATTAGATGTTCATGAAAAATAACCACAAGAATCAAGAAGTAGCACAGTTAACAAAAAATAAAGTCCATTGAGGTCGTGCATTTGTGGCCGGAATACTTTGTCTGGATCAAAGTTGAAGCAATAACAGAAGACACTTGACAACCCAAACCTAAATTGCTGCTTTGTAAAAAGCCAAAACCTAGACATGAATCTTGGACCTAAATCATAGACACGAGTTATATGTAAAAGACCAAAAAGGCACAATAAGTAAAATTTGTGTGTTCCAGGTTTTCAAGAATGTTGAACTTTTTGTCCAATCAACTACGCAAAATATCTCTATAATTACTTCACTACATTTTAAATTAAGAACATATGACAAAAGATGGAGATGCAGAAGCTGAAGAAACTCATCGTTATAAACGACCAAAAAGGATTTTATAGCTTATTTTGACTTGATATTGCACTCAATAGAACCCAATGGCCATTGAGATGTTTGTGATTCCGATTTGTTGTCTGAAACATTTGTCTAGAACAAGTTCGATGTCATAACAGAGGACCTGTTGTTCTTGTTGTAGATGAAACCCATCCCATTCTTCCTTAACGAAACCTAACAAGCGAAGCAAAACCCCAAATCTTGGATCCATACGGCAGCCGCAAGATCCGGATCGTAATACTAACAAAAGAAGGAAACGAGATGGGGGATGGGAACGGAGGGTACGGACTCTGATGCGAGCGGTCTCGTCGCGGCCGGATTCGAGAAGCATGGCGACGTCGCGCCGCATCTGCCGCACCTGCGCCTCCCGCTTGTTCCGCAGCAGCTTTATCCGCGCCGTAGCCATCTTCGCCTCCGTCTTGCTGAAAGAGGATACAGAAAACCCCAAACCGAAAGATGAGAGACCGACACACGACAAGCCGAGAAAGAAGGAAAAGATCTCCCGATCTTGCAAAGAAGAAGCGAGGAGATGGAGACGAGTCGACGAAGGAAGAGGACGGAAGACGCCGAACCATTTCGAGGAGTTGAAGCCGCGGCCGAGGATGGCGGATGCGCCCGCTCCCATCAGCTTCCGGACCGCTCGAACGGCCGACGGTTTGGCCTCCGAAGCCATTTCGATTGTGGTAGTAATAGCAGGCGGAGATGGAGTGAGCGTGTGAGAGAGAAAGAGAGGGCGGAGTGGGGGAGGAGGGCAGCGTTGTATGAGGGGGCGGAGTTGCAACGGTAACCTGTTGATGGAGACTGGTGTTCGCCAGTGGTCATCCCTAGTGAAATCAGACTGTCACCTTTTATTATTATAGATCCCCAACATCCTAACCCAATTGAATACCTACCATTTTACTTTTCCAGACCCTGTGGTGGGTCCCGATTAAATCACTCATCCACGTAGTTCGCGAGGGACGGGTAGGGAAACGATATTGTTTGCCACTATGCGTTTTCTGAATGAGTTGGTTCGGGTCACCGGAGGGTGAGAAGCGAAGAACGTGACTCGTGGAACGTTGGAGCCATGGGAAGCGAAAATTTGAGTGGGGTAGCACCGACTCAAGCTATGGGCGGAGGACCGGAATCGTCCTTCATCATTTTGACCCATCGGGGACCGCATTGCTGTGGGGACCAGCGGGGGAATGGACGGCCAAGATCATTCGGAGCGGATGTCGTGATTGATAGAAATGACATCAAATTAATCTTCTCAGATACAATGCACCATTAAGAGAGTGATTTCTTTTCATATGTAAATTTCAATTATGTAGTGATTAATGTATA
>LVTN01002183.1:5257-18620 GCA_001649415.1 Musa itinerans
AAAGGGTGGTTGGCCTTCGCCTATTGAAGGAAGGCCTCTAGTGGACGTTGGTGATCTCGTCGGACGAGGAAGCCGATAGTGGATGTAGGTCACGTTGACCGAACCACTCTAAAAACTCGATTTGTATTTACTTTGAGCATCTTTTCTTTATAGCAAACCGCCTCTCCTTCTTACTGTGTCTTAACTACGTCTACTTACGCTTTGACGTCAATATTTTTCGAGATCGGCTTTAATCGTACGAAGACCTTACAAAACCGAAGCTTTTCATTTGTGCACTTTACTTTGCTACAAATCACCTTAGTCTTCTCTTGCTCTTTCACGAAAGGTTTCAAGTTCAAAGTTCTTCCGAAAAGGATTGAGTTGAAACCATTCTTGTTGAATCAACTTTAATTGAAATAAGTTTTCTAAAATCATAAAAGTTTTCTGCTGTACTAATTCACCCCCCCTCTTAGTGCGCTCTTGATCCTAACAATTTTGAGTCATACAAATATTTATTATAATCAAACTAGATTTTTTATCTTTAATAGTGCATGAACCATTATCAAATATAACTAAATATTCATCATTAATAAATGTCCAATACTCAAAAAGTTATATGATAAACTATAAACAAATAAAACATTATCAAGGTATTTTACTTTCCCTTGACTTGTCTTCACTTTAATTCTTCTTTTTTCTTTCACTTAGATTTGTTTGATATATCTAAGTCCAACTTTCAACTTATAAGTTTTATTAATATATCTAAATATTGATCTTATACCTGACATATGATTAGAATATTCATTATCCAAAAATGAAATATGAGATGTCATTAACTTGTAAATGAGTCATAAATAACTTGCTATTTCTTTATTTTCCTTCATATAGTTTATTTATTTTTCTCTTTTCTAGTAATTTGCCTACTAAACTTTTTACAATAGTGACATTTAATTATACTCTTATAGTTTTTCTGATCATACAATAGTGGCATTTAATTCTACTCTTATAGTTTTTCTAATCATAATTTGATTATTTTTATTTATCATACTCATCAAAGTGTCCTTTTCCTCTTTCACTTTCATTTGCTCTACCACGAAATTCTCTTTTGCCATATCCTCTTCTTGTTCATCTTTTTATCTCTTCTTTTAAAGTAGAAGATTCTCCCTTAAAAGTAAAATACTTTTTTTTCCTTTCCTCAAATAACCCATTCAACATTGCTTCATATACTTACAAGGAATTTATTAGTTCATCAAATGAAAAAGTAGACAAATCCTTTGACTCTTTAATTGCAACAACAAAATGATCAAATTTTAGAGTTAAACTTCTTATAACTTTTATAACACTTATGTGATCCTGAAAATATTCACAATAGGAAGAAAATCTTATACTCATTTACTGCTTTTATGAATAAAATTTTAGACTTGTGATGAAGGGTTTAAAGCTTTACCGTAATTACTTTCTATGAGCCTTAAAATTTATTTTAAAGTATCAATCAAGGTTGTCTTAAGGTTATAACTGCTATAATCATTGAGAAAATTATCTCATGTACAATGCGTTGAACGAACAACAATGTCTATGAATCCTTTTTATTGTCATTTTCCTTTAGCCTATTTCTTTATTTAAATTTGTATATCCATTCTCTATTAACTCCTAAAGATCTTTATAGTTTTTATCTTGATACTCAAAATTTATAGCATTTATCCGAAAAAATGAGAATAAGGGGTCGAGACATAGAATCACCATTGAAATTCATAATGTCCAATTCAAATTGAACTTGACTCTTATACTACAAATGTTGGGTATTGAGGGGCAAGAAAATAATAAAAATAAAATATTATGATACAACCGGAATAGAGTATTTTTAATCAAGAAAACAAAATTAGTTTTAAATACGAGATAAAATTAAAAATACTTACAAAATAATTTGATAACAAATTTTTAGATCATGGTTCACCTAAAACTACTTATAACATAATTAAAACTATATAAAGCATAATAATTATATAAGATAATTTTCAATCACTTTCACAAGCGGACCTATGAAAGTGACTGACGGCTTCCATAAAGAGCCGACGTTAATGTGTGTGGTCTTCTTCCTCCTCCGTTCTCTCGCGCTCTCTCTCCTTCTTCTTCTTCCTAATGCTCCTCGTCTCGTTCCAAGAAGGAAGGTAAAATAAGAGTGTTTGAGATGGGAGGGAAAGGAGGCTCGTCGTCTCCGTCCTCTTCACCGGCGCTTCCCGTCTGTTGCATGTGCGGTGATCGCGGCCTGTCAGAGGAACTCTTCCGATGCAGATCCTGCCTCGTTAGGTTTCAGCACAAGTAAGAAGAAACAAGATCATCGATCGTCTAACTTTGTTGTATGAAGTTGGCCATTTCCTAGCTTTATCCGTCAGCTAAGCTGTGGACTATATATCAGATACTGCAGCAATCTCTACCCGAGAGCTGAGTGCTATCGCGCGTGCAATTGGTGCTTAAGCGATCGAAAAGAAAATAAGCCCGTGGCAGCAGACTCCTCCATAGATCAGATCAACTCCGTTTCTTCCCCCTCTAATAGCAATGGTGGATTCGGTTCAGGAAATGAGTTACAACGCTGTTCTTCACCGTCCCCATTGCACCTCGACAAGCCCATCAAGAAGCAAAGACTGCCCGACAAAGCATCATCGAGCTCGATCGAAAGCGTGAGATCCGAGACGCTGACGCAACCCAAGCAAGCCTTTCGAGGTAGAGTCAGGAGGTATAAGCTCCTGGAAGAGGTCTCCAGCTAAGTGTGGACTGCTGCCTTCATACTGTACGCTAAGAAATAAGGGGAGCACAATCAATCGAGTGATTGGTTCCTGTCTCCTCCAATCTGGAGATGCTTCTGAGATCGAATTCTTCTTACCTTTCTGAATTCGAATCATCTTCTTATCTATCAGTTAAATTGAGATCAAATGTATCTGTTCAGGGGAGGAGACACTGCCTTTATCTCAAGCTATGGTGATAGCTACAGGAACCTATTTTTGCTGCATCTGAACACGAGATATGGTTTCACCATGAAAACGACTCTCTCTCTCTCTCTCAGTGGAATCAGGTTCCATAATTTCTACGTTGAGGACCCACAGAGGGAGATTACTATAGGGGAATGATGTAACAAAGGCTCCATCCAACAGCGACTGATGGCATCTTCATCACCACCCACACACTCCACGTTGATCATGCATCACCAGTTGTTGTGTTTCTTAAGAAGGAAAGCTTCATTCAACCCTTTCTTCGGAGCTGCTTTTGCTTAGAGATAAACATATTCCACCACGTAAACTGCACGCCCCCTCTCTCGCTCTCGCACCAACCATTCAGCATCGGGAATCATGGATGATGGTACGTGACATTTCCTATCATAGAGACTTTATGAGTTCTTTCATATGTTCCATCATCTTCTTATTCCGAAAGGATAAATGCTAGTCTCAGAGACCAACTAGAAATTCACATCAGTAGTCTCACCTTATCCATACTCTTTTTACAGAAGATTCTAGTCAAAGTAAAAAAAAATAAATTAATGCGTGATTTTAGAAAATATTGGATTCAACTTGAGATCAAGAATAGTTTAAGATTGCAACGAGATGAGAAATAATCATATATATATATATATATATATGATTTATTTAGGAATTGATAAAATTCTTAGAATAATTAGACATGATAACAATGAATAATGAAGAAGAAAATAAAGTCAAATCAAGGTAATTTATAGATGATATTTGTTCATATTTTAGGGTGATTAATGAATAATATTTTTTGTATAATTAGAAAAAAAGTATTTTGGTTATTAAGTGAGTTAAAGGATCCACGATTCGGCCCAGGTAACTCTATCAAGCTTATTTTAAAAGTAATATACATGCATTTGTTTATATGTTTGAAGCTTATGGAAATGTATGGTTTGCACTTATTAAATGAAATATGTATTAGCTTTAGAAGTATCAATTTGATATTTTAATTATTCATAAATTATTTATGAAAGATAAAAAAAATATTCAAGAATTTATTTTCTAAATGTATTTGATACTTGATATTTTATGACTCATATGAGTGCAATCTAGACCCTACTAAGGGTTATAGATTAGAAAATATTTTAGAAACTAATTTCTTTTGGATCTTGACATACGGATAAATGTGTTATCTATACCATGAAAGTTAAACATGATTATGAGTCGTATCATAAGGATACAATATGGTCTTAATACCATTATGACTATTGTTTTGACACACCCATAACTATGTTATATTTATTATGAATGTACATGGGCATGTTTAGCTATATTTATTGAACTTCTGAACAATTATTCATGATCATTTCTATAAATATGCTACTATGATATTTTGATATATCATTTAGCTATAATTATGACTTTGTTTAGTCTGAAATGAATATAAAGCTTATGTATGACATTTGATAGAAATAATAAGAATGACTTAACATTCTATATATTTCGCTAAATTGATTGAAAAATATATTTATAATTATTTGTAATAATTTTTTGTTGGTATATGAGTTATGGTGTTTAATGAACTATTATTTGCTTATATTTCTATTCTTTAAAATTTTCAAATCCCAAGGAATTGTCTAGCATGAATATGCTTAAGGGAAAATATTATAGTTTAGAACCTTATTATATCTTGGACTTGTATAATATTAATATGAAATATTATTTTGGATCTGATATGGTGATCTTGTAATTATGTAAATACACTAGTATTGACTGTGATATGATGCAGAATTTTATATAATTATACAGTGGTTATATGAAGATGAATAAGTTACTTGATTGTGTAAAAATTATGTTGCTTGTTCAGGTTTTGACTGCGTGATTTTTATTAATTTTTTTATATATATATAAATATGAGTTGTTCAAATATAATTGAACATGTTATGAATGTCCAATGATTGAATTTGTTTGAGTTAAAATATAATGAATATTTTATAAAATTAAATTATCTATTCAGAATTTAGTCTTACATTCATTCCCCTAGTAAAACAGATAGGATTGCGGCTACCATTGCGGCCTTTCAAACAGTTTGTTGGGGGCGTTACAATCTTTCTGATAATTTAGATTCCTGTGGATCCATCAAGTTGAGCCCCCAAAGTTGAAGCACAACAGTCTTGAGGGCGTCGGGGTCACCACCGGTTCCGGTGATGCATTCCCCCTCACGGACTGTCACTGTGACGGATCAGCAGGACTGGAAGATCCCTCGTGCATCTCGAATTGGAAGAACCCGAAAGGCTACACGATTTCTTTGGACAAGCGTCCGGCTGCGGATGGCAGGGATCTCCGGGAAGTGCAGGTCAATGACAACTTCGCGAAGCTCTCCGAGGCCTTGTATGTGGCGGAGCACAAGGCAAGAGAGACTGTTGCAATGCGATCAAAGGTGCAGAGGGAGTTGATGATGAATGAGAAAGAAAGAAAGGAGCAGGAGCAGGAGCTCCGTGCAGTGGCTCAAAAGGCTCGTTGTGAGACGACCGGCAATGCTTCGGCACCTGCCGATGCTGAAATACGAGGAGAACAAGAAGAACAGCACAAGGAGACAATCGAGGAACGGAGAGAACGGCTGCAGGGGGATCAAATCCGTGAAGAGCGTAGACGTGAGAGGGAGAGGGAGAGAAGGTTGGAGAATAGGGATGCCGCAGTGGCGAAGAAGAGAAAGACCACCAGGGATAGGAATCGAGATGTCAGTGAGAAGGTTGCTCTGGGCATGGCTAATATACTGGGGGTGGGGAGGGGAGGTCACAATATATGATCAGAGGCTCTTTAGCCACGACAAGGGCATGAAGTCTGGGTTCGCTGCCGAGGACCAGTACAACGTATATGATAAGGACCTGTTCACGGCACAGCCCACAGTATCTACGCTATGTAGGCCACAGTGCTAGTCTAAATGAAGAATGTGTATCAAAATTTTCAACTTGTTTATTTCTCACTTGTTTCCAGAATTTGATTCAAAAGAGCATGTTGATATTCACAATTTTTTTTTATATTATATATATATATATATATATATATGAAATAGTAAAGTTGATATTTGGGAGTAATTCAGTAACAAACATATGTTTTAGGTGTCATTTCAGTTCTACGTTATTCACTGTTAGACTTCAGACTCTAGTACGCTTTTTGAAAATTTATTCATAAATGAAAGTAAAATCATACAAAGATTTTTGATTAGATGAGAAGATATTTTTTAATAAAAAATAAAAAAAATTGCAAAAGGTTCGAGAAATAGTCATGTAGATACTTTAATTGAAAAATTAAAAGATTTATCCAAATAATTTATTAGTGAATTATTTATTTTTTTATTTCAATCGTCTCTGGATAGATCAAGACAGGACTTGGATTATTATTATTATTATTGTTGAGCATGCTTTGTAAACTAAACTAAATATTTTTAGCCAAAAAAATATATCGATGGACAAACATCAATCAAATAAGATTTTGATGTTTAGATAGGCTAGATTATGAAAATTCGAAAAACAGTGAGAGTAACAATCAAAACTGTGTGACAATAAAGTTCTAGAGTGATCATTGCAAAAGATATGATCATATTAAAAAAGAAATTGTGTGAGAGAAGAAGATATTTCTAAAAGAAATTATTAAATAAAATGCATACTATCTTAAAATTTCACGCATGCATTAGAAATCGTTGGCACACAAAAAGTACCAAGAAAAGATTTAGCAGGTGTATTCTGGGAGGAAAGGAGAGCATCTCGCATGGCATCAAGTTGGACACAGTCAAATGTCACCGTCAATGCCAACCTGAACCATTCAAAGACCACCAGCTATCGCGGCCTCTTTATTGGAAGAGGAAAGTTGTGTGTTGCCGTCTCCGTCTAATCCAATGTTTCTTCACTGGTGAGCGAAGGCAGGAAAGTGGAAAAGGTGCCGTCGTCACTATCACACCCTCATTTATGTGCAAGAAAGACTAAGTTTTTGGACTGCCCCCTCCATTTTGATGAAGCCTGGCTTCGTTTCCTGGTTTCATGGGACTGCGTTTGGCACAGACGGACAGTAGGCTTGACTTTGCGATCCCAAAATTTTCTTTTAGGGTGGACTATGGGAGTTGATGATGGATGATAAATATATGGTATAATATAGACGGATTGGGACGTCAATGACTTGCGTGGCCAATATCTTAGTGACAAGAATATTAATTAACATAAATAAGGATATATTTGGCAATCAGTCTAAAACTATCATTATTATTATTTTTTTATTCAACACACTTGCCACATAGAACTGGATGAATTGTAACTCCATAATTATACCTTCCATTTTTTTTGGGCATAAATTAATTTTTATGTTCTTTATCATTATAAAAGGCTCCAAGTATATTGTTACAAAAGATAACACCGTTTATCAATTACTCATCTCTAATCTAAATTTATATTTCTAAAACTTAGTATCGACACAGTCTTGTTAATTCTCTAGCATATTTAAATATCGTAAAGATTTTGTTGAGCATGTTCTTGACATAATTTTGTAGGTTCTCAAATAAATGATTTTTAGTATTCTATTCAATTCTATCAACGATATTCTCGAAAAAAAGGATGATGATTAGATTCAGATTATCCTAGAAATTAGACAAATAAAATCTATTTGAACACTGTCAATTTGTTCTCATCTGTGCAAGCCAGTGAGCTTGTAGTGAAATATATCATTTGGTCCCTTTGAAATGAACTTATCATGATTTTTCCATCAAGTTATTCTTATCGACACAAGTCTATGTAAATTTTGATTAGAAAATTAGATTTTTCTACTCTTCGTATCGATATCTTTTTGAAAGAGAAAATATAATTGTTATTTTTCCCAAAACCTTAGGCACGTAGACAATAATGGGAGAAAACAGAGTACACACTAGAGGACTGGGGCATTGCATGCGACCCAAACACCTAAGATCACAGGGGCATTGCATTGCGTCAAATCCTGGAATTTAATTAAGCATGAAACTCTTCATATGTTACAGACAAATATTAAAAAGAAAAAAAAAAAAAGAGGCTAACTTGTTTGTCCTTTAATTTTTGGAGGTGTGATATGTCATTCCACTTCTTTAGATATGACCTTCTAAGTTGTCGATTTGTTATGGATATAAATAACCTCTGACTATACTTTTCATAAAGAAAAATGTTGGTGTAACTTTTCACTTTTCATAAAGAATATATCTATATATGTTTATAATAGTTTCGTTGATGTATTTATTACAAGTGAAGCTACGTGGCCAAGCAAGCATTTGTGAAAGATGAACTTTCTTCACCAATCATTAAGCATCACGATCCTCTTTCCAATAATAAAATTAATTAATTGATTAGTTACTTAATTAGATGCAAAATCATTCCAATCAACCGCACATAATTCAGCCCATTCATTCCCTAATAACTCCATGTACACGAAAACATAACGTACACATATTAATTAGCATCCTTCCTAATCCAAACTATATATCAACAAAAAACCATGTCTCCCAACACAGGAGGAGATGGTGTTAAAGCTTGCGTAATGTGGCATTTCATCTACATGCAAGTCTTATGCATCAACCTCCGCCGTGGATTACTCAAAACGGACGATCCATGAATCGTCACGTCATCCTTATGTTTGGTTTCTATTGGGAAAAGATCGAGATGGGACACTTACCAAATTTGATGCCGACTCAGCAAACTGGGCGGGTCACTGCGCAGGGCCCCGCTCGTCGCCGGGAACGTTGAACCTTGCGCCGCCGCCACCGAGGCAGTCGAAGGGCGTTCTCACGCCGCCGAACCTCCCCCTCGAGGAGCCCTCTGCCTCCACCTTCTTCACCGACCCCTCTCCCTCCCCTCTCTTCCACGCTGGGACTGTCAACGAGAGTGTCCGGATGAGGAAGGAGGGCCACCGGTCCGAAATCCCTAGCCGCACGCTCCTAGCGACGCGGTTGCTCCCTTCCCCTTCCGCGGCGCCGCCGCAGTACCCCGGCCGCGAGCTCCCCTCCCCGGCGACCGGGAACGCGACGCAGCTTGAGGACCGGTGGAACTTTCGGGCCGCGAAGATCTCCTGCCGTATGTGATCAGGCAACCTCAGCGTGTATCGGTCGACGTCTTCCCTCTGCCCATCCCCGGACTGCACCAAGGAGTGCCCGGTCGAGTGCGATCGCGGGAGCTTCGCCGACCGTCGCCCACGTCTGGACCGCGCCTCCCGCCTCTCGCTTCCGATCCGGGCCAACTCGATCGCTTCCTGGTCCGTCGGGGCCCGATCAGTGACAACCACGTGATCCGGCAGTGGGTCGGCGATCTCGGGCGCCCGGTCCGCGGTGGAGATGGCAAGGGGCGGCTCGAGAGAGGCGACGGAGAGGTCGGAGCGGCAGACGGGGCAGGTGATGTGGGAGGCGAGCCAGACGTCTATGCAGTCGGGATGGAAGACGTGGTAGCAGCCGGGGAGGAGGCGGAGGGCCTCATCGTCTTCGAACTCACTGAGGCACACCGCGCACTCGAGCGCGCCCCTCCCCACCTTGAGCGCCTTCGCCTCCGCATACGCCATCATCGGAAACGTCTCCAGAACCTCCACGCTCAGCCCTGCCGGTCCACTTCGCCGCCCCGACCGAGCCCGCCCTGCAACGCCGTCCCGTTGATGGACGGCGACTGATGCGCCGGCGCACTGGCGGATGTAGAAGGAGAAGAAGGCGAGGAAGAAGAAGGCGCTGATGAGGACGACGATGACGGTGGCTATCGAGGGGCTGATGTTGGAGGGGTTGGTCTGGCCATAGTAGTTTTGGCTCATGGCTGAGGACTGGGCACCGCATCGGGGGGCGACGAGAAGCAGCGCGAGCACGAAGTGGATGGACGTATCCCCTTGTCGGTAGCCGATCATATGGCGATGGGGCGTCGTCGCCATGGACGCATCAGCCGGCGGAGGAGGGGCAGAAATGTGCCTTCGGCGGAGTGAAGCCGTGACTATAAGCGGTCGAACATATGGCAACGCGTGACGGTCAGTAACCTCGATACTTTTCTGCCACCGACTTGAACTCAAAATGATCTCAGCCGTTCAATGGTAGGATCATTGACCCTGCGCACGACGAGATCGACGGCTAAGATCACATAAAGATTGTAAGGTTCCTCTTCCTACCTGCTACCTATAATTATAACAATAATTATTTTAATTAATCTGATACTTTTGCACTAATAAAATACATGGACACCCGTCAACATGTACCCACAACCATACACGCGTCAACATCCACCATCAGAAGTGGGTTCCGATTCCATCCAATTTAAGTGACATATAGGACTGAGTTAAAACAATGGAATACGTAAAAGTAGCATAAGTTAGATCTGTGCAAGAAGTGACTGTCTAAATCAAGTAGATAAGGAGGTGGTGCTTGCTGTCTTGGTCAAGGAAGAAAACTTTTGCTTGGTGTTAATGTGAGAGGTGAGGTAGATTGTCATCGAGTCTGATGGGTTTTGAGATGACAGGTTGGGATGGTGTGGTCTTAATTTATACACGTAGATGATGGTGGGGAACAGATCCATCATGATTTAGGTAAACATGAAGTTTATTATCAAAATACACCAGCATGAAAAAAAAGGTACAACCAGTGAAAGGCATGCAATGGCATCTATGCTTCTTTTCTTTATAGTAGTAGTAGCAGTAATAATAGAGAGAGAGAGAGAGAGAGAGAGAGAGAGAGAACAAAGGGCATCTTATCCTGTCGTCTCGTGTTGACCTTACAGGAAACACTGGGAATTCTCTGAACACCCAATCAATGGAGGAGGGTTCCAATCGCATGGGAGTGATCACATAGAAGGTGGAATCCCATACGTGGTTCATGTAGATGGGTTCCACTACAAATCACGTCGATCTACATATGATGTTTATCCATTTTCGCTAAGTGTTTCTTGGACAGTTGGGTAGATGGACTCGTGATTAGTGTTTGATGATGTTTAACCATACAACTTTCTACATATCATTAGTATGTCTAATAGGTCAATGCCAGAGGTGGACTTTACTTTGTACACAAGTCAAGGCATCATTTAAATACAGATAAATGTTGCATTAGGGCGGTGGGTTTATATGCCAATCTTTCCAGTTTTCCATGGAGTTGGAGTTGGCGTATGAAGCTGTTGTCACAATGCTATGCTCATGCGAAAACGAAAATTAAATTCGTAACCCGATCCAAATTCATACTATTTGGTGTTATATATATATATATATATATATATATATATATATATATATATATTCATTCTTTGGTAATAAGAGTCATATTTATAGAAAGAATCATCTAATTTAGTTAGGATTTTTCTAAAACATCATAGTTAAAATATTTAGAATCAATGTCTAAATCTTTTGTGCCCTTTCAAAAATAAATATAATTGCATAAATATCTGAATCTTGACAAGAATAAAAATACAATATGTATGCATTCATATCTGACCTAATTACTAGATATTACTTGCTTTAAGATTAATCATAATCATTTTATTTATGTTTTTTTATTTCGGATCCCGAAAAATTGATCTTTCTTTTAGTTGTTAAATCTTTGTTTGATCGATCAATGTGGGATATTCTGAATCCTCATGTATAATGGAATCGAAATGATGATCAATCAAAATATCCTTTCAAAGGTTAATCATAATCATTTTATTTATAATTTTCTTTTATTTCCTCAATAAATTTGATGGATTTGTGTAAAAATGTATGAGGGAGAGATTGGATAGTAGAGAAAAAGTATAGAAGAATTAACTTAAAAGCTTTTGATTTACCACCATTGATATTTTCAATCTCTCACTTCTTAAGTCATACCCATGGGGTCTAATAGCTAAGGTATCATTTTTTTTAATCAATAAATAGATCGTTTACTTGTACAATAAGATTTAATATTATATTTATGAGATCAATAAGATTAATCTTTAAATATTTCTTATTAGAACATATTGACTTGTCGCTTGACAAAGCAATACCCAATAATATTTTGCCACCAAAACCAAAACCTCTTTTTATTTTTTTTGAGAGAATCTATTAATTATTGTAGGACAACTAGATAGAATTTAGTTTAAATATAAGATATCTATCCAATAATTTTTATACTCTAATCATGTATGATGGAATCATCTAATTTTTTCTAGATCCATCTGACTCACTCCAAAAACAAGAAGATGTAATAGTTGGAGGATACATCTCACAGAGAAGAAGAGCTATATATCAATATTATGTCTTAACCCATTTGCTCTCCTAATCATTATTATTACAATCATCAAACCAACTTTATAAGAAGTTTAATATAATATTCCAACAAAATTAGCCCCACATTTATTATCCGAATAAAAAGATAATATTTAGATACATGCATTACTTATTAAAGTGTTCTATAGAACTCATTTCAAGAGATAGAAAGAGAGTGAGCTTATCATAGAGGTGGACAAGAAGAGAAACACTCGGAAAGAAGATTACATAAGATTGTTGATAACCTGATCAACATTGAGCTAAGTCAAACTGGTCAAGATTAACTGACACTAAATTTGATATCAATTCAACCCAAAAACTTAAGCTTAATATTCCTAACATCTCTTCATATGACTCAATTGTCTTTCCTTATTTGTAAAGGTAGATCAAACTACAGTTTGGACCTTATTTTATTTAATTATAGTTCATTTTGAATGTGAGTCAAGCTAATTAGGATTAATATATATCAGGTTTGATGCTAATTTAATCTGAAAGTTTTAATTTAATATTTCTAACAACTCTTGCTATTCGTATGCGACCATGGCACCAATTCAATACAAAACTTGAGTTTTAATATTTTTAGCGTCTTCCCGTGTGACTCAATCATGATCAAATTATAATTTAGACTTTTTTTTATATGACTATGACCAACATTTAGCTCTATTTTTAATCTAATTTACTCACTTTTTTTTTCTTAATTTGACATGAGTTCAGTACAAAATCTTAAACTTATCCAATATATATCACCTTACTTTCTCAATTCCAATGTGGAAGTATCCTTATAATCCTTCTTTCCAGTCTCTTTTCACAAACAAATATTTTTTTAATTCTGGGAAGGGAGAGAAAATTTTAAAAATAAAAAAATCCAGAGACTTGTTGAATCTCGTATTTTGATGATGAAACCACTTGATATGTGTTTATGTTTTAATCTGCGTTTTGAGTGACGCAGGATGCTTCGATCAGGATGAGACAATTAAAGCAGGAAGAATCATGTTGGGCCGGAGGAACATGTCAGAAGATTGGACGTCGGGACGGTGGATCGGTCGACGTATCGACAGAAGGCTTCGGGCCGTGGATTCGGGCATCGGGCCAAGAAGAGCAGATATTATGCCAAGGACATCGGAGTTGCGGAGTCAACTAGCCGATTGGGCAATAGGCCGCACGAGAGGACAATGCGC
>LVTN01002183.1:19177-33366 GCA_001649415.1 Musa itinerans
CGTAACCCGCTCCAAATTCATACTATTTGGTGTTATATATATATATATATATATATATATATATATATATATATATATTCATTCTTTGGTAATAAGAGTCATATTTATAGAAAGAATCATCTAATTTAGTTAGGATTTTTCTAAAACATCATAGTTAAAATATTTAGAATCAATGTCTAAATCTTTTGTGCCCTTTCAAAAATAAATATAATTGCATAAATATCTGAATCTTGACAAGAATAAAAATACAATATGTATGCATTCATATCTGACCTAATTACTTCTAATTTAGTTAGGATTTTTCTAAAACATCATAGTTAAAATATTTAGAATCAATGTCTAAATCTTTTGTGCCCTTTCAAAAATAAATATAATTGCATAAATATCTGAATCTTGACAAGAATAAAAATACAATATGTATGCATTCATATCTGACCTAATTACTAGATATTACTTGCTTTAAGATTAATCATAATCATTTTATTTATGTTTTTTTATTTCGGATCCCGAAAAATTGATCTTTCTTTTAGTTGTTAAATCTTTGTTTGATCGATCAATGTGGGATATTCTGAATCCTCATGTATAATGGAATCGAAATGATGATCAATCAAAATATCCTTTCAAAGGTTAATCATAATCATTTTATTTATAATTTTCTTTTATTTCCTCAATAAATTTGATGGATTTGTGTAAAAATGTATGAGGGAGAGATTGGATAGTAGAGAAAAAGTATAGAAGAATTAACTTAAAAGCTTTTGATTTACCACCATTGATATTTTCAATCTCTCACTTCTTAAGTCATACCCATGGGGTCTAATAGCTAAGGTATCATTTTTTTTAATCAATAAATAGATCGTTTACTTGTACAATAAGATTTAATATTATATTTATGAGATCAATAAGATTAATCTTTAAATATTTCTTATTAGAACATATTGACTTGTCGCTTGACAAAGCAATACCCAATAATATTTTGCCACCAAAACCAAAACCTCTTTTTATTTTTTTTGAGAGAATCTATTAATTATTGTAGGACAACTAGATAGAATTTAGTTTAAATATAAGATATCTATCCAATAATTTTTATACTCTAATCATGTATGATGGAATCATCTAATTTTTTCTAGATCCATCTGACTCACTCCAAAAACAAGAAGATGTAATAGTTGGAGGATACATCTCACAGAGAAGAAGAGCTATATATCAATATTATGTCTTAACCCATTTGCTCTCCTAATCATTATTATTACAATCATCAAACCAACTTTATAAGAAGTTTAATATAATATTCCAACAAAATTAGCCCCACATTTATTATCCGAATAAAAAGATAATATTTAGATACATGCATTACTTATTAAAGTGTTCTATAGAACTCATTTCAAGAGATAGAAAGAGAGTGAGCTTATCATAGAGGTGGACAAGAAGAGAAACACTCGGAAAGAAGATTACATAAGATTGTTGATAACCTGATCAACATTGAGCTAAGTCAAACTGGTCAAGATTAACTGACACTAAATTTGATATCAATTCAACCCAAAAACTTAAGCTTAATATTCCTAACATCTCTTCATATGACTCAATTGTCTTTCCTTATTTGTAAAGGTAGATCAAACTACAGTTTGGACCTTATTTTATTTAATTATAGTTCATTTTGAATGTGAGTCAAGCTAATTAGGATTAATATATATCAGGTTTGATGCTAATTTAATCTGAAAGTTTTAATTTAATATTTCTAACAACTCTTGCTATTCGTATGCGACCATGGCACCAATTCAATACAAAACTTGAGTTTTAATATTTTTAGCGTCTTCCCGTGTGACTCAATCATGATCAAATTATAATTTAGACTTTTTTTTATATGACTATGACCAACATTTAGCTCTATTTTTAATCTAATTTACTCACTTTTTTTTTCTTAATTTGACATGAGTTCAGTACAAAATCTTAAACTTATCCAATATATATCACCTTACTTTCTCAATTCCAATGTGGAAGTATCCTTATAATCCTTCTTTCCAGTCTCTTTTCACAAACAAATATTTTTTTAATTCTGGGAAGGGAGAGAAAATTTTAAAAATAAAAAAATCCAGAGACTAATAACCAAAAAATATAGTAGAAAATAAATATAAGATTAACGTGATTTGATAACTCTATATCTATAGAGAAAGCCAAAATTTTCATCATATAAGATTAATTACAAGATTCTCGAGTCATCCCTACTTTTAAAATCGCTTGAACAATTCATATCTTTTTCTTTTAAAATTAATATCTTTCTCACTCTTTCTCACACTTGCTTATTATTAAAATTTTTAATTGATGATTATTAATAATTAAGCTATTGATTCACATAAAAGAGGGATTATAACTCGGGATGTAATGAAATTTCTCTCTAATTTGAATGCATTTAGTCTCTTTCTATATTTTATTTATTATTACATGTAATTAAAATTTCTCTCTTACATTTAGGTCCAAATTAATAGTATTTAGGCTTAATCTTATACTTATCCATTTAATCATGCCTCATATATGCTCTATTTTTTTATTATAATTAAATTTGGATAAAAATCTTAAAATTTTTTAATGAATTTTAAACCATTTTTTAGCTTCTTTTAAAAAATCGATGTATAATGGTGTACATATAGTATGCCGATACCAACCAATACATATTGATCAACCCATGAACCATACCACTAGTTGACACGATATGATGGTCCTTGATTTATAGAATAATCAACTCTAGGATTTCATTCATCCATAAGGAGTCCTTTCCATACTAGGATTCCTTATCCTCCAAGAATTGGCTCCAAGAATTCAAAATACTTATCATCCTAATATCAGTAATCTTTTTCATTCACTTCTGACACATGAATATTTATATGAATATTACTTAACAAGTAATACCAACCACAATAGGCAACATTGTTAGATTCTAATAGAGCCATACCAAACATCTTATCTAGATATATATTTGATAGTCAAGGAGAAAGCACACTACAAGAAAAATAATCATTGACCACGGATAAAAATTATCACTAAAATTTAAAAAATTGTCACTAAAAGAATTATTGACAAAATGAGCTATCACTGGCCTAAGTTTGCCTAAGTCCCGTGATTAAAAATTTTAATGACAAGAAAAGACATACTTGTCATTGAACTATGGTTTTTAGTAGTGACTTAGTTTTGTAGCTAATACATTCAAATTCTGTCACTAAAAAGTAAATAATTGATAAAATAATATTTTTATGACAATATTTGGTGCTGGATGATTCTATCACTAAATGTATTGATTAAAAATTTTAGTGATAACTTAGGTCAATCACTAATTTTGATTAAATGAAAAATAGTAATGGTAATTAGTGATGAACTGACCTTTCACTAAAAATTTAGATAAAAGACTTTAGTGATAAACTACTTATTCTATCACTAATACTTATTTAGATGAAAACAACATTAGTGACAAACTATTCTATCAATACTAATTTTCTTGACAACCTATCACTTTTTAATCATTTCAAAATCATACTAGAATATTTAATAACCAATATAAAAATAAAAAAAAGATTAATATTTAAAGCTTCACATTATAAAGTTTATTTTCTCCAAAAATAATATTAGAGTTGATACAATCACAAAGTCCACATCATTTTATCAAAAAAAAAAATAAATACTAGAGTTGATACAATCACAAAGTTTACTTCATCACAAAGTCTGCATGAAAGATGGAAATAGTATTGTCATATCTCCTCCATTCTTCTGCACTCTATTCCACTGTATCCCTTTCAATATCCTACATGATATCACAATTGCACAATTACATAAAGACAAATCCCTAGGTTGATAATAAAAAAATATATAAAATAAGATGCAAAATAGATTGACAATACAAAATGCTAGGTTTTCTGTGTCCTTCATGTTGATGACCAAGATCAAGTGTCAAATTGTCATCTTAGTTTTCCAAACGGGATGAGAAATAGTTATTTCTTCGTGGAGTTCAAATTCACTGCTGAAGTTAATTGGCAAAATGACTGAAACATATCATCTAGATCTGATGCTTCAGCAGCAGCAAGTAAATCAATATTCCTCACTACTGATCTGAGACATCAAGCAGTTCCAACTTCTATAGCACATGTTAAGAACTTTGGAAGACTTTGGCAATAGTTACTTGCATACAACTTCTATAGCAACCATTCTTCTTAAAAATTTCTAGTGACTCATCCGTAAAATACATTCTCCTTATAGTATGGTATTCTTTTCTTAGTTTCTCCAAACTTGCTAATAAGATATTATGTGCACAAATGTTCTGCTAAAAAGTAATTTGGAGATTGGCCCTATTGCAGTGTACTTGCACATGTCCACTGAAATATTTGCAACTCTAGTAGTCAATGCCTGAGAAAAACTCCATTGAGACTAAGAAATTTGTAGGGTCTACAATCATGCACTCAAGTATAATGGAGAGGGATGTCCTCTATACTAATAGAAATGCACGTCTACAATTTCATGCTTAGCTTCAGCTAGCATATATATCATTTCTCATTTTCGATCATTCATTTACCACTGTTTTTTAAAGAAAATTATATTCCTTAATTAGTCAAAGTAAAATACAATAAAGAAAATTGTACAAGAACATCCCCACTCCGATGGCCAGATTCTATCAAAATTGGCCAGGGAGCGAGCCTCTGTATTGTAGGATAGGATCAAGAAACAAAACTGAAACTAGCAACACTTAGGTTTTAGGCTATACTAGAACAGTCCAATAAAATATTTTTAATACGTCAATGTTGTCTGAGAGGCTCCTTTACCATCTGCACAACTTGAAGTGAGTCGGTTTTCATCCAAATGTCACGGAAGTCCAATTGTGCTGCGAGAAAAAGCCCTTCAAGGATGGCAAAGCATCCTGTTTTGAGAGTTGAGTGAGAATAAACGACTTTACAGCCCATGGCGATCGGCCTCCAAGGTGATACGAGAGAAAAAGACCTGCTCTAGATCTGACGTCGAAAGACTCGAAAGAGCTATCACAATGTATAATAATATAGGAATAGTTTTGCGTTGTGTTAAAGTTATTCTGAAAATTATTCCCCAGTATTCCTTTTGAAAATTCTCGGCACAATATTACTCTCATTTGTGAGAACAACGACTCTGCACCAAAGGGAGAATATTTAGGTTTTGTGATTACCAAAGTAACAATCATTTCAGTGATTCGAAAGAATCCACAATAAATTACCTATTAAGCTTTTTAGATAGTCAACGACATTCTTGGGAAGATTCTGACCTCCCATAGCAAATCTCCTTGTGACCATGTACTAAAAAGTGCAGAAAAAGAAAATTTACATTGGGTCTAAACAAGAAGCCAATAATTATAAGCAAAAGTACGTTAAAAGAAAATATGGGATGCAGAATCAGAAAAGAGCATACCCAAAGGCATGACAAAGGAAAAGATCTATTAAACTTAGAAAACCAATCAGAGGAATTCTCCCCGTATAAGTTTCTATAAGAAAATTTTGACCTAAGGAGGAGACTCCACTAATGCCATCCAACCAGCCCAAGAAATCGATTGATCCATGTCAACAGTGATAACATAATAGTATGCACTCTGAGTAGAGGCCAAGGGTGTGGTGACCATGTCCATTTATTCTCATTTGGATGATTGGGAATATATATGTTCATAATTAAAAAAAAAACAATTTCAGCAAGGAAAAAAGCATTTGCAGCACCTGAAAGATTCCACTGGTTATTAGCAAGTAAATCTGACACTAACTTAAAATTTATCATCTCATGCTATTGACATAAGTAGGCCATCGATTAAGGGTTGGTTCTCAAACCATTACTGACAGTTTTCTGTGGCCACCTCAAGTATCTCCAAGGCATACCTTATCCCCTTCCAGGTCCAGGAGGTATTCGGTTTTATAGATGGATTCCAAAGGGTCTATCTTGCCATATTTGACTCTAATGATGTTGTTTAGATTTAATTGTCTTGATTGAGCAAAGGTAACAATCGATTGGGATGCTGATTTGGAACTAACTAAGGCTCTATTTCATGTTTATCTCTAATTAATGCTAAGAAATATCAAATCCTCTTTGATTCTTTTAAGGTTTTAAATCTTACAAAACTACATCGGAGCATTTCCGATAAAATCTCTTTAATATTTAACTTAGTTTTAATAATAGAATATGTCAAATCTTTCAAAGTAGAATATATAAAAGCTTTATTTTGTGTTAAGGAACACACATGAAGGACTATTTATATTATGATTTTAGGACTGCTACACTTGGATATGTGTATTGATATTGGAAATGGTTACGTGCTACTCCCGAACAGAGTGGAATCATGGCCGTTGAACCTGAATGGAATGTACAATAGTTGTGACGTGGTTTGTAATGTCCAGAGAATGACTCCATGTTAGCCACACAACGTTGAAGTGTCATCGGTCATGTAGCATAAGGGTGTTAGCCATATTGTGCTAGGGTGTTGGCTATCTCCAGAGAATGATTCAACGTTGAAGTGTTGAATCCCGAATTTCAAAGATGAAATTAATTAATGAATTTATGAATTAATATGCTTTTAAGATAAGTGATACAGTAAATACGTCGATCACGCACTCGAATCATTAAAGGTAAATTATCGAAGCAGGAGACTCAAATGTTATGCCAGAAAAAGTATTATGTCAAAATTGGACGTCGAGTCGGAGGATTGGTCGACGTATCGAAGATTGTATTTCTTGCTATAAGTTCGAGCATCATGCCGGAAGGATCGGGTATTATGTCAAAATATCAGATGTCGTGAGAAAGGCAACATGCCGACAGATCGGATAATATACCAAAGAAAATAATGATATGTCGAAGGTTTGAATGAAGGACTGAAAGATTGGATGACATGCTGAAATGGTGTACAACATGCTGAAAGTTTCATAATTGCGCCAAACATATGGTTGGATTGTTAAAGTCTTGGTCGAGGACTTTTTGGGTCAAATTAAGTTGGTACTGGGTCAAAAACTATGCCAACTTATCAAAAAACCCATTGAGCTTGAACCAAGATTGAATTGGGCCTGTTGGTGTAGGAAAATCTAAGAGCAACATCACATGCGTAGCGGAAGAACAAAAAACAAAAATCTTAAATTTTCCAAAAGGTGTTCATTGTTGCGTGAAGATTGATGCACAAAACCTACGACATATAAAACCATGTATAAGATAGTTGTGTTACATAGGAAGATTGTATATCCCTGAATCCCTATAGATCTATTGGAGAGGATAAAGGAGGTCAAGTGTCCTCCTCTCTAGCGGTGATCCACACAGTAGGGCTGCGATGATGCTCCTTAAATCTCCATGCTTGTTTTCTAAGGAGGAGAAGGGGAGAGGAGAATAAGAGGTGACCACCAAGAAGCCCCAACCTATGGGCATTTAGTTCCCTCTTATTTATAGAGGCCTTTAGTTAACATTAATGAATCCTGCCCTATTGGGTACTGGATCTCCATCTAATTACCCAAGTCTCTTAGATTAGTGAGTCTCTACCTAATAATCTTTTATTAACTCTTATTAGATCTCATCCATGAGATCCAATAATTTAGGGGCTTATTGGATATACAATAAGATAGGGGCTCCAGCAGATATCTCATATCCGAACATCTGCTCGTTACAACACCTACCATATGTGTGTGACCCTCTAGGCCTAATATCGAGCTAGCCGTGAGTCATACTTATTAGAACTCATTTTGGCTCAGTGAATTATTATCTCAATAATAATTCACTCTACTCATCGACTATGAACGTACTAGGCCACTACGCCATAGTCCCCAAACGATACAGGGGAATCCGATCCTTTGGACATATCTATCCTCAGTTATTGTGTACCTATAGTCCTTGAACCATCTAATATCCCATAGACTATATACTGGGTATGGTGCTGTCAAGCCCATACGATTTTTCCTCGAGTCTCGCTCTAATCGGATTCTCCCGGTAAACTCTTTCTCTCTCAATCTGAATAACCTTGGCTAAGGATTTGTCTGAGTAAGAATACACAAGATATTTCTCTCATGATACTAAGAGCGGATGATCTTCTATCGATACTTAATAACCCTCATAAGGTTGGCTACTACTCCAAACAATCGATTGTACTAGATTTGGAACTTCCAAACCTGTAAGTTCGATATCAAAGAGTGGAGTACTCATATAGGACATCCTTAGTGTCTCAAGTCTAAGGACCAAATACACTACTGAGACTATATAATCGCTATCTGATAATAAGGTATAATTAACCATCTAGTATTCCGTCAGTGGATCAATCAGTAAACTCATTCTCTAATGAACACTTGCATTATATCCTTAGTGTCCCAGCATGAGTAGCTATGAGACCAGCTGCCTCCATCATATGGACGAGTATACAACATACCAATCTGTCTGGTTATCTCAATGTCCCTTTCGAGTAACCTATGACTAGGATTATTTAGGGTCTATGTTTGAATGAAGGGCCGAAAGATTAGATGACCTACTGAAATGGTGTACAACATGCTGAAAGCTTCGTAATTGTGCAAAACATATGGTTGAATTGTTAAAGTCTTGATCGAGGACTTTTTAGGTCAAATTAAGTTGATATTAGGTCAAAAACTATGCCAACTTATTAAGGAACTCATTGGGCTTGAAATAAGACTGAATTAGGCCTGTTAGAAGGCTAAATCATTAATCTAAAGTAGGCTTGGGTGATGGTACCACTAGGCCTAAGTGGTAGTACCACTTAAGTCAGCCAAAAAGCATTGTTTATGCTTTTTCGATGTTTCCGATGGTAGTACCACCCATATTGGCGGTAGTACCGCCTAGGGCAATAGTAGTACTGCTAGAGCCATGATTTGTAGCCCCGTTACGGTGGTAGTACTATTAGTACCCCCGAAATTTTGAGAATTTAAATTTTTAGCTCAATTATTGAAGCCTTTTGGAGTCTATAAATACCTCACTCTGGCTTGGTTGATGAAACACCTATTCTTGAGCATAAAAGTGTTGTAAACTCTCTCTTTGAATATTATTTGAGTTTCTATTTTCTTCTTGAGTTTAGAGGTGATTCTAAGTTGTAGGAGGTGAGAGATCTTATAAAAGAGTGAGTGTGGACATTCTCTCTTAAGCCTGTTAAAAGGAGAAAAATTATAATAAGGATAGTTGATCTTCATTTGTTGGAAAGAAGATTAGTAGTTAAAGCTAGTGGTCTCAAAGGAAGAGGAATCGAGTAGACGTAGGTCGAGAAGACTAAACCATTATAAATCAGTTTGTATTCCTTCTCTTGCTTTTGATTTGTTGTTGATTATTTACTTTACTCGTAACTCTTACTCGCATTTTTGGTTAATCATGTTTCCGATATGGATTTATCAATCAAACTTTAAAATTAGTTCAAATTTGTTATAGCACTAATTCAACTCTCCCCCCACGTGCCATTATAATCCTAACAATTGATATCAAAGCACAGTTATTTCAATTGGATTAACACCCAAGAGAGATCTAATGGCTTTCTCAAGCAATCGAGAGGGTCACTCCATCCCTCATCCTTCTATGTTCAATGAGACAGAATATACCTATTGGAAAGCTAGAATGAGAAATTTTTTACTTTCTATGGATTTTGATTTATCGAATGTTGTTGACTTTGGTTTTCAAAAATCTTCTAAATCGATGGATGAATGGAATGATTTTGAAAAGACAATATTTTCTTTAAATGCTAAAGCTATGAATGCTTTATTTTGTGCTTTAGACAAAAATAAGTTTAATCGAGTTTTACTCATGAAGTAACTCATGAGTTACTTATGAACACTATCGAAGTTACTCATGAATGCACAAATAAAGTAAAACATTTAAAATTAATCTTTTGGTTCATAGTTATGGATTATTTAAAATAAAGCCAAATGAATCCATTGGTGACATATACATGTTTTACGAATATTGTCAATGGTTTAAAAGCTCTTGATAAAAATTATACTAATCTTGAATTGGTGAGTAAGATTTTAAGGTCTCTTCCTAAAAGTTAGGATCCAAAAGTAATGACAATTCAAGAAGTTGAAGGCTTCAACAATTTTCTTCTTAAAGAACTCATAAGATCTTTAATAATATATGAAATGACCTATAAAGCATATGAGGAAGAAGAGGAAAATCTTTCAAAGAAAAAGAAAGGATATTGCCCTTAAATTGAAAGAAGACTATTTGAGCGAAAGCTTAAGTAATGATGACGATGACATGACACTCCTTATAATAAGATTCAAAAAATTCATGAGGAGAAATAAGACAAATCTTGTAAGATGAGAAGGTAAGAATAAAAGTGAGCCCAAGAAAGATGCAATCATATGCTATGAGTGTAAAAAGTCAAAACACTTCAAAAATGAGTGTCTACAACTAAAAAAGAAGTCATCAACCCAAAAGAAGAAAAAAACACTCAAAGAAACATGTGTTAAATTAAGTAGTCAAAAGTTGAAGAGCAAATCATTGAAGAAGAAGTGGCAAACTATGCCTTAATGGCTTTCAACGATCAGGTATGTCTCCAAACAAGAGCTAGGATAAAAAGATGGTATCTTGATAGTGGATATTCAAGGTGCATGACCAGAGATCTAATACATTTCTCAAAGCTCACCAGCCGAAACAAAGGATATGTTACCTTTGTAGACAACAATAAAGAAAAAATCATTGGCATTGGAAATGTTATAACAAATTGAATCTTTTGATTGAAGATGTACTTTTGATAGATGGTTTGAAAAATAACCTAATAAACATTAGTCAACTTTGTGATAAGGGATATAATGTTGTATTTGAATCTGATGCTTGTATCATAGAAATACCAAATAAGAATAAATCTATGATTGCTTTAAGAAGCAATAATATATATACCATTGATCTTGATAATTTTCGTTATGAAACTTGCTTTTCGGTTTTAAATAATGATACATGGCTTTGACATAGGAGACTAGGACATATTAGTATAAAATTAATATAACAAACTAGAACTAAAAAACTTATAAGAGGAATGCCTAAAATTAAATTTGTTAAAGATAAAATTTGTTATGTGTGTCAACTAGGAAAATATATAAGGAGTAGCTTCAAACTTAAAAACCAAGTGAGTACCTCTAGACCATTACAGCTAATTCACATGGATTTATTAGGACCTGTTGATATCATAAGCCTAAGAGGTAGCAAATATGCTTTTATGATTAATGATGATTATAGTAAATATACTTAGACATACCTTTTAGCACATAAAAATAATTATTTTAAATATTATACTAAATTTTGAAAATAAGTTCAAAATGAAAAACGTTTTATGATTTCTTCTATTCGTAGTGATCATGATGGTGAATTTAAAAATTATGATTTTTAAGAATTTTATGATTTGAATGGGCATGATGATAATTTTTTCACTCCAAAAAATCTATAACAAAATGATGTTGTTAAGAGAAAGAATAGTAGTTTACAAGAGATGACAAAAACTATTTTTAATGAACATAGTCTGCTTAAATACTTTTGGGCCAAAACCATTTACACGAATAAGATTTTTATAAGACCTCATCTATCTAAAACTCGTTATAAATTATGTAATAATAAAAGACCCAACATCTTATGTTTCAAATATTTCAGATGCAAAAATTTTATTTTAAATGAAAAGAATGCTCGAGGAAAATTTGATACACAATTTGATAAAGGTATTTTTCTTGGATATTTTTCTATCTCTAAAGCTTATTTATGCAAACACTACTTTTTTTGATGATGCTTAGAGATAGAAATATATAAAATACCTTTATTAAAAAATATTTAATAAAGCTTATCGAGTTACGCAAAAAAAGCAGCGTTTGCATAAATATTTCTTGGATAATTTGATAAAGGTATTTTTCTTGGTTATTGAGGAATCTATTTATGTTGGTTTTGATGAATCTTTTGCAACTAAGAAAAATAATTTTGATGATGATTTTGAATATGATAAATTGAATTTGAATATATCTACTTCTCCTCAAAGCAACTTGGATATATCTACTTCCATAGAAATCTTACCCAAGGAATGAAAATATATAGATGCACATTTTAAAGAGCTAATTATTGGATATTTATCAAAAGGTGTTCAAACTTGTTCTTCATTAAAAAATATTTATGCAAATGCTACTTTTTTTATCTCAAATTATGCCTAAATATATTGATGATGCTTTTAAAGATGACTCATGGGTCTTCACAATGTATGAATCAAGATGTTTTACTATTTGTTATCTTATGATTTTTTTTTTGCAAATTATTAAATGAGAGATTTATCAAAACGAATCATAATCTATCATTTGATTTCTCAGTGTTCGTGACTTAAGATTTATTTTATATAAATGAAGGTATTTTACTATTTGTTCTCCTATAATTCTTTTCTTTTGCTAATTACTAAGTAGGAGATTTATCCAAATGAATCATGATATTTTAGTATTCATGACTTAAGATTTCTTTTGTATGAATCAAGATTACTATATATTCTCCTATGATTATTTTTCTGCTATTTATTAAAGAAGAGATTTATTTAAATGAATCATAATCTTTCACTTAACTTCTCAGTATTCACGATTTGAGATTTCTTTTGAATCAAGACCTTTTACTGTTTAATCTTAATAATTCTTTCTTTCTGCTAATGACTAAGAAGGAGATTTATCCAATTGAATCATGATCTTTTGGTATTCATGACTTGAGATTTCTTTTGTATAAATCAAAACCCTTTACTATTTGATCATCTATGATTCTTTCTTTTTGCTAATGACTAAGAAGGAGATTTATCCAAATGAATCATGATATTTTGGTATTCATGACTTGAGATTTACTTTTACTATTTGATATCTTATGATTCTTTCTTTTTGCTAATGACTAAGAAGGAGATTTATCCTAATGAATCATGATCTTTTAGTATTTATGATTTAAGATTTATTTTGTATGACTCTTTTGTATTCATGATTGTTTACTCTATTAGGATCAAGAGTCTGGTGTCGGCACTAAGAGGGGGGGGGTGAATTAGTACAACGGTAAAAATTATGTCTTCAAAAACTTCATTGCGATAAAACCGTTTCCGACATAAAACCGTTTCGTAAAGGTAATACTTTGAAAGCATAAGTAAGATAGTAATGGATGTAAAGAGCATGTAAGGAGGTTTGCAGTATGTAAATTGCAACAATAGAAATGCAAACCAGATTTTTAGAGTGGTTCGGTCAACGTGACCTACATCCACTTTCGGCTTCCTCCTCCGACGAGGTCACCAGCGTCCACTAGAGGCCTTCTTTCAATAGGCGAAGGCCAATCAACTTTTACACCCCTCTTCTCCTTTTATCGGGTTTAGGAGATAACCCTTACAAGCACTCACTCTCCTCTCCAAACATAATTCTAACACTTAGACTTGGAGGAGGGAATTTCTAAAGAGATTGTAGCAGCGTTTCTTTGCGTTTAGACTCTTTGTGCTTGTGTTCTTTAACCAGGGATGAGAGGGGTATTTATAGGCTTCAAGTTGATTCAAACTTGGAGCCTAAAACCTTCCCATCCTGGGTTCCCCGGGCACGAGCGGTACCACCGCCTACGCTGGGCGGTACCACAGCCTAGTGTCAATCTGACGCTGACACTGCCCTGGGTGGTACCACCGCCCAGGTCTGGCGGTACCACCGCCTGGGGGCCAGTGCTGGGCGGTACCACCACCTGCAGCCTCTCGGAGGTTGTGTCTGGGCGGTACCACCGCCTGACATAATCTCGAAGATTGTGCCATGACGGTGAGAATTCTTGGGGCACTATTTGGGCTTCTTATTGGGCCCAACACAGTTCTTACATGGGCCTAGCTGGCCCTTAATTGGGTTGGCCCAAATCCAAGCCCAATTACGTGCTAACTACGATTCCTAAGACATATTCGAAGGTAAACAAGTCCATAAGTCTTGGTTCTTCCAGCGAGCTTCCGGCGAACTTCCAACGATCTCTCAGTAATGTTCCGGCGGACTCCCAGCAAGCTCCTAGACTTCATGACGATCTTCTTGGCGAGTTCAGATGAGCTTCTTGGCAAGCTCCGCGACTTCTTGGCTGGTTCCGCCAGAACTTCCACGAACGTCCGGACTTTCGACGAACTGTCGAACTCCCAACGATGTCGCGTCCTTGACTCCGGGACTTCATTTTGCTTCATGTCTTGCTATTGTAGTTAATCCTGCACATGTAAAACACACTTCGATCTAAACAAT
>LVTN01002184.1:14476-25556 GCA_001649415.1 Musa itinerans
ATCATGATCTAGTAGTTATAGGATGATCATCTCATCATGATCTAGTAGTTATGAGATAGTTACCTCTAGGCCCTATAAATAGGACCAAGGTATGTAGAGAGGAAAATACACTTGGGAAAATATCTTGTAAGTATTCTTGTCAATCCTTCAGTTTTTTAATACTACAATAGTATTTTGTTTTCTCCTTGCTCCTCCATCCCCAACATCGTATAGTTTATTGGGCAAGAATGTTAGAGAACACTTTATGCTCCAAGGAAATCACTATCACATAGTAATTATAGTTTTCGATGGGAAAAGAAGCAAGACGGCCTACCTGCTTCTTGGCGTCCTCCCAGAGAAGCTTCGGATCCGATTTCGTCGAAGCAGAATTAAGGTAAATGAACACAGGGCCAAACACCTTCTTCCAGTGTTCTCCGTTTCTGATTCTAGGCAAAATGTCGTCCCCGGCGTAATGAGAACTCACAAAGGTCTGAAATTTGGGGACAAAGAATTTGTACCAAACAAGTGAACCCAAATCAGTGCATCTTTTCTCTAACGTTAGGATGCAAATAAGTCTGCAAGGTGAAAAATATTGGCGGCACAAGCATGGTACTCACAGCGAGGGAGGTAGGACCAACATGAGATGTCAGATCCTGCTTCACAGGCCCTCCTGACTTGAACTCATTACTTGGGGTGATCACCCAAAACCCTACGGAAGGATCAGAAGAAATCCATCCATGCACCATACTGTCCTTGTTCTCACTGGAATACTGGTATTTATCATCCACCTATGCAATCATTTGGTAGATTCAGATGCTGCGCGCCTGATCATTGCTATTAACTGCATGATAAGAGAATTCAAAAGGAGACTCCTTTCTTACCTCCCCTCTCAAGGCTGCATTAATTGGGTTTGTCAGTCTGACTGCTTCTGAGTAACCCAACTTCTGTGACCTTGCGGCCTTTCGATCATCTGGCATGGGCATGGTTCTTTGTCTATTGTCTGCAATGGCCATGTAGTGAAACCTGTTTCACAGAAGTGTTAATGAAGAACCAGCCTAGGATCCACATAGCCAACGTTACATGGTCGAAGTAGAAAATTGAACGAGGGAAGGTGGAGATCATGTACCTATCCTTTCTAAGCTTGAAAGCCACCCTGGTCTCTGCTAGATTGAAGTCGGGCCAGCCTTGAAGGTGTTCATATATGGCGTAGGTGTAGAAGCCTGAGCTGCCTCGCAACATCACAAACCTACAGAATTATAAGCTCAATCTCAATTAGCTACCCTACTAGTGTTTGCTTCTTGACAAGCACAGAATCTGCGGTGCAACCTTTTGTCGATGTTTAAAGGCACAAGCTTGCCTCCGTGGGAGGGATTCCATCGTGTTCTGAAAGAGACCTCAACCTGGTTTGCATCTTGCTGCACTACGTCAAATTCTGTTCCGAGTATTCTGTAACCCAGTTGAAATGGTAAGCAGAAGCTAAAAGGTTAGGGGAGGAAGAGAGAGATGAGCAGCTACAGTCACATATCAAATATGCCAGAATGTCGATCTGATGGATTCCAAACAAGATCCCAATACCTGCATCACCAATGGATGATAAGATCGATATGCATTTGAGGGATAAAAAAAGATTAATTTCAGCTATATATTAGCATACCCTCTACCGCCTTCCGTGTTCTTAAATTCCATTACATTATCAAGTCCATGGTATTTGACTCCCGTAATGGAACCTCCGGGCTTCGACAACGTGAGTCGGATGATGCCATTGTCCAACACAACCTGCAAATCCATTTGTCAGACACATCGCTCAAACTACTTCGAACCATAGACAAAATAAAAAGTATAGCTTACATATTCGAGTTCGACGTGCATCGTTACACCGTCGGCGCCGATGACCGGACACAGGTCGTCTGAGCAAGCGAAGCTGATAAGGATTACACTGAAAATACAACAAAGAAAAGGATGAAAACATAATGAAAACAAATAACAAACACAAGATCAAGAACACCATAGGAAATATATTTAGGCTTGAAATGTGTATAAACACTTTCCTAAAAACGATATTTGCATTCTCTTATCAACAAGATTGCTATATGTTTAATACAAATAGTTTTAACGGATATAACAAACCTTTAGAAGATCTATATTGAGAAAACAATAAAGAATCTTTAAAGAGAAATTAGAGAATATCTAATTCAATCATTTAGAGAGTTATCAAGAAAGAAGAAGAATCTAAAAAAAATATTATTCATGATTTACTCTCAAATACCTATTTATAGATATTTTCATAAAAATAATCTCTGAAAAATAACTATCAAAATAACTACAAACGAAACCACCTTTTCAAATAACTCTTTTGAAAAAAAAATCTTTTTTTTTAATTTAAACAATTTATAACACTGCATTCAGTGGTGACGGATTCAGAGAGAGGATATAAGAAACAGTTGATGCAAGCGTGGTGCGCCTCTGCTAGCTTCTACTTACACGAAGATGATGCCATGCAACGCCATGCGAGCGAGAGCCATTTACGAGCCTATACGGCCACGAGTTGCTGCTATGTGAGTGAAGAGCCCCCTCGAGCTTCGGATAGGTCGCAGCACCGATGGTTTGGGTTTTGGTTGAAGTATTATGGGCGGCTTGAAAAGATGAAGAAGGAGATGCACTTATGATATGCCGCAACGGTCGATCAATGTTATAACGATGAACAGCTACACTCAATTTGATGAGATGCGTGATGAACCACGTAGCATCCTAATTTTATCTCTTTCTTATTTTCCTCTCTCGATATTTTTATCATTGTTTACTAAACTGCTGTGAATATTTTATCCAACTTTTTTATTAAATTAATGATAATTTATAATCAACTATAGTTAATATGTCCTTAACTTTTTTTTTTAATATTAGACATTAAGAAAGAAGTTTGAACCCGATTATTATTTTAGAATAAGGATTTATCTATCTGGAGGGTGGGCACTGGTTTATGGAATGCCTTGTTCGATTAGGGCACACTACATATCTTAATGTTTATATTGTGAGTAGACGCATTGTGAAGGAGAAGATTATTTTCCTCTTTAGGATACATGGAATCGTTTCATGCTTATCTCAAGGCTGGATATATGGTGCCTGCGAGAGATATTTTTGCTTGATTAATGTACATTTGATGCTTGGTGTTTATTTCTTAAGCAGATGCATCATGTACGAGATGATGATTTGTATGGTGAGGACACATTTGGCATTTTGATGCTTCTGTGCTGGGAGATGCATCAGCCATAGAGAGATGCTTTGACTACATTCGATACTTATTGGATAGGTCATGCATGAAGATACATTTTGCTAGATTATGATGCATTAATTGTTTTGGTATTTATGTGATATATTTTGTTAGATTATGATGCATTAATTGTTTTGATGTTTATATTATAGAGAACTTATCATGAGTATGGTGATTCTATATGCTTGTTAGTGTGCACTAATTTCTTCACACAACCTAGGTTGTTTGATTGATTTGATCAAGGAGGACGACAAGAGTAGTCTAATTTTTTTCATCTTATCAGAGTGGGTTAAGAATCTTTGATCCAACAAGTAGGCCACACATTTTTAAGTTGACAAGATCAAAGATTTTTCATCTTATAAGAGGGGGATAAGAATTTTTTATTGAATAAGTAGGCCACTAAACCGACAAGACCAAAGATTTTTTACTTGCCGAGAGTGGATTAAACATTTTTAGTTGAATGAGATTGGGTGAAACATTTTGAGGTTATGTCATTGATGAAGACACGAAAGAGTATAAAAGGATGAGAGTTGACCACTTTATAAGCCTAGTTGTTGAACATTTTGACATAGTTAGCTTGGGACTTGTTATTGCCTCGATCGATGGCTAGTAGGACTATCATAGCCCTATTTGGAAATATATTCTTAGGATGTCAAACTCCTTTGGCAATGGCCCAACGGATGACATAGAAGCATGAGGAATATGGATGTATTATTTCCTATCATTTTCTTATAAGGTGGTGGAAAAAGCTCAACATTTGTGGGCGTCATAAGTAGTGTATAAAGTCATTTAAGCCCTAAATGCCATATGCTCTATATGATTGGTGCTTTTGTCAAAAGTTTTTAAAATGTGAAGATGAGAGTTTGGGGAAATATATTTCTTTTGTATCGATTGGGTGAAGGAAAACTGGTTCTAGAGATTGATTTTATTGAGTTCTTTCTTGTCTCATATCATCAAGATACTTGTCCATCTTTTGTAAAGGTTTATGTAAGATAAGACACATCTCATGGGTCGAGTGTGCCTTAGGTTCATGTTAAGGTCTAACTTAATCATTGGCCTCTTTAAGAGGTAGTTGCGGCTCTAGATTGTCATTGGCATTGTGGACCTAGGGCTCCTTATAGCATTCACTATGGTGTAACAAGCACTTACATCACGATTGATGAGTTATATTTTATTGATCAATAACCATAATCATAATCCAACTAATCTATAATATATCTTATCCAATTAAATATGATCACATAATCTAACAGAATTAGCATGCACGATCATTTTCTCCCTATTGTAATTTTGGGTTAGGATTTGTGTATGTTGGAGCACAACGTGTATGCTAGAAACTTAGCAATTGTTGTCTACATTAAAAATTGATATAGCATGATCTCAATGCCTTCATATAAGATGAATGCATAGGATATAGAAAATGCTTTTCCAAGTTAAGATGCATTGTATTACCTGATGCTTGTCCTGGGTAGATGTACCATATGCTAAAGGATGTTTGCTCGATAGGAGAACATCATATGCTTTGATGCTTATATCCTATATAGATATATCATGCATGAGAGAGATGTTTTGCATGACTATAACATATATGTTGCTTTGATGCTTATGTCCTAAAAGTCTACTGATACATATGTTTTATGGGACATATCATGTATGAGGTGATGCTTTACTTAGTTTGAGTGCATCAAGTGCTTTGATAATTATATCTTAGATGGATATCTCGTGTGTAGTGAGATGCTTCCGATACAGTAGGTGCTTTGATATTTATGCAATGGAACATATATGGTGAGATACTTTATCCTACAAGAGTATATTGGACACTTTAATATATATCTCATAAGAAACACATAATGTAAAATGCTTATCTTGATTAGGACACATTGGTCTCTTTACTTTAACTTGCATGATTTGATTGATTTGACTAAATATGTCAGACATTTATTTTTATTGCAAATAATATTAGATTAGTTAGTTTATATCCACAACATTAAAAGAATTTTTTTTATTTTACTTATATTTTATCTAGTGTTTATTATCCTATTGCTCATATATTTTTATGACTAAATATGTCAGACATTTATTTTTATTGCAAATAATATTAGATTAGTTAGTTTATATCCACAACATTAAAAGAATTTTAATTTTTTTAAAAAATTTACATATATTTTATCTAGTGCTTATTATCCTATTGCTCATATATTTTTAATTATTATTATTATTATTATTACTAGTAATTTAGAATAATATCAACATGATCATGATTTAAATATAACTATCATGACAATGAAATCATGATAAACAAATTATTTTCTTCAAGTTTCATCAATTTATCTAAAAGCTTATGTTTTTTAAACAAAAAAAGATGGTTTAAGTGATCATTTAAGTATTTATTATGAAAGTTTAATAATAGAAGTTGATATTGGTGATAAAATTAGAGAAATAAAAAATTAATCATTAAATTATATAGGCTATTATAGTAGATAATAACTATCTTTGAAACTATCTACACAGATCAAGTTAGAAGGAGTAATAAAATCTATAAGGGAGAGAAATTATTCTTTCAAAGATTACAAAACAAGGGGATTATCCAAGCTTGATATGTATCTAATAACTTCTTTTGAGTTTGATGATAACGCTACAAATATAGGGTTTCTTATTTTTGAATAGTGAGCATGATATATAATAACCTTTCTGATTTTGGCTATGGTTGCAAGGCAAAAATTAATAACTTTGATGTAACGGTAGAATGATCTCCTGATTAGTTGAAGCTCAAAAGATCAACTACGAAACCAACAATTACATATTTAGCATATCAATCGAATGGACCGATCAGAACATCTTACACTAGAAGCGATTAAAAATTTTGGAACTTTACTCGTGGTAATCAATTTTTTTTAATGTCATTATACTCATTATAGTTATGCATCTATTTTTTAAATTTTAAAAATAAAATTATAATTTTTTTATATTTTAATTTTTTTAATAAAAAATAAGAAATTGATTATTCGAATCGGATCCGGAACCGATGATCTTGGTTCTAGGATTGGCCATACGCGATTCGGTTTTGATTTTTTATTTTAAAAAATTAAAAATCAAAACCACTGATTTCAGAATTGAAATCATCGATTTCAAATCTATGGTCAGGAATAACTGACAAGGTACGAATCGAATGAAACCTTGATTGATTTAGTCGGGCCCGTTATTCGCCCCATCACAACTAATCGAATGGGTTTGGATTATCTATCGAAAACAAGGAAAGAAGCTTGGAATGGTGATAACATAAAATTATTTATGTTATTAATATTAATATAAAAGTGATACTGACTATAGTTGACAAGCAATCATAACAGAACACGTGGCATTCATTTGCATAGTCTCTTCCCCACGTTTGCATGTCTGAGAAGAACATAACTCTCTTAATTTATTTCTCAAAATATTCATGCTACTCGATGACATCGATCTAAGGATATGGTTTGAAAGAATCAATATTTCAATGAACATGACACAATCTTCATTCAGCAACATCATCTGTGCTTGCAACAGTGCCTGCGGGAGCTTCCATTCGGATGTAGTCGTACATGACTCCTTGAAAAGGGCTTTGGCACCGCGTCTGGGTTAAGAAGATGATGCTGTCGCCTTCAAGAAGCCAACTGCTCTCCACATCGATGCTGAACAACCAGTACAACCCATGGATTCCGTGTCGGGCGATCGAGTTGTCTCTCCCAATTAGCCTTGTCGTGAAGTGTGCAGGCTGCACTATTGGGTTGTTGAATCGAACCTTCAAATCCAACAAGAACACTCATGTCATCACCAACAAGAAGAAGAAGGAGGAGGAGGAGGAAGAGAGGATTCAGACATACTTGTAGCTCAGATAGATGGGAAGCTGCAAGCGCCACTCGAAGCTTGTGAGTTCCATTCCGATGCACACTATCGAGTCGAAACCTTATTTGCCATATAATTTCCTGATGGGAACCCTGCCCATCCTTCCTGCAAGAAACGTAGAAGAACTCAAGCAAATGAATTCAACGGATCTTCACATATGAGAGATCGGAGGAAGTGAAATCAAATGCAGTGATTGAATTCCCATGAAATAGAAACTCGAATTCCCTTATGAGCTGATCAAAAGATGAGACTGAGGATGGCATCAATCGGCTATACCACACCCGAGCCGGGCCTTGGAGGATAGTAGGAAATGCCCAACATATCAGGGCATTGAATGTGCCATATAGGGTCATTTGGGCTTGGAAGGTAACGACATGCTCCACTGGCTCAGAGCCACTATTGTAGGCCTTTAATTGGGAGGCGAAAGTTGAGAGGGATAGACTTATCCTAAATTTCTTGGACGAAGGGGGACTCTATTGGGAAATCTAGGGGTGATCACATGCACAGCGAAAGAATGGAAAATAAAATCCTAAATTTCCATAAAAGGGTTTTATCGTCATGCGGAAATTGGTGTGCAAAACCCACGAAACTGAAAACTACATGTGAGATTGTTGTGTTACCTAGGAAGATCGTATATCCCTGAATTCTTGTAGATCTGTGAAAGAGGATGAAGGAGGTCAATTATCCTCCTCTCTAGCGGTGATCCACATGGTAGAGACTGCGAAGATGCTCCTCGAATCGCTACCAAAATCTCCACACACCTCTATTGGTTGAGAAGGAGAAGGGAAGCGGAGAATAGGAGGTGATAGCCAAGAAGGTCTGGTTTATGGCCCTTTGGTTCTCTCCTATTTATAAAGGTCCATTATCAACTTAACCTCAATAGATCCTGCCCTATTGGATATTGGATATCCATCTAACTACTCAAGCCTCTTAGATTAATTGATTTCTGTCCAATAATATCTCATTAGCTCTTATTGGATCTCATCTATATGATCCAATAATTCATGGGCTTATTGGATATCCAATAAGATAGGGACTCCAACGGATATCTCATATCCGAACCTCTACTCATCGCAATACCTACAATATGTGTGTGACCCTTTAGGCCCAATATCGAGCTGGCCGTGAGTCATACTTATCAGAACTCATTTTGGCTGAATGAATTATTATCCTCATAATAATTCATTCAACTCATCGATTATGAACATACTAAGCGACTACGTCGCAATCCACAAACGATACAGGGGAATCCAATCCTTTAAACCTATCTATTCTCAATTATCGTATACATATAATCCCTCATCCATCTAATACCCCAAAGATCATATACTGGGCATAGTGCTATCAGGCTCATACGGTTTCTACTCGAGTCTTACTCTAATCAGATTCTCTCAGAGAACTATTTCTCTCTCAATCCGAATGACCATAGCCAGTGATTTGTCTGAGTAAAAACACATAGGATGTTCCTCTCATGATACCGAGAGCAAATAATCCTCTATCGATACTCAATAACCCTCGTAAGGTTGGCTGCCACTCCCGATAAATGATTATACTAGATCTAGAACTTCTAAACCTATAAGTCTGGTATCAAAGAGTGGGGTACTCATACAGGATATCCTTGGTGTCTTAAGTCCAAAAACCAGATACACCACTAGGATGACAAAATCATTGTTTAACAATGAGGTATCATCAACCATCCAGCATTTTGTGAGCAGATCAATCGGTGAACTCATTCTCCAATGAGCACCTACACGGTATCCCTTGTGTCCCCACACGAGCAACTATGAGACTAGCCACCTCCTTTCCGCATTTTGATATAGCATAATTATAGATTTTATGCTTACAATTGGTATCAGAGCCCGGTTTTTGAGATTAAATGCATTACATCTGTAAATTTATTTACGATGCATAAATTACCTTTATCTTCTAACAACTGCTAAGTAGTAATGGTCACCGTCAACCTCGCTGCAAATTTGCAGCTCTGCCGGGTAGCGTGCGCATTACAAAACCCGTCCCGTACGCAGGCATCATAGAACCCGTCCATGCGACGGCATCACAGAACCCGTCCATGCGACGGCCGACCGCACATGACCAGAACCCGTCCATGCGACGGTCGGTCGCACGCAAGCAGATAGCCCAAGCAGCGGCCGCGCATTGGCAGCAGCCACGCGCGGGCAGGAACGACCGCAATGGCAGCGGCCGTGCGCGCCATGCACAGGCATGAAAGGTCGCAGCGGCAGCGCCGCACGCTGCGGCGCAAGCTGGAACTGCCATAGGCAACCGCACACAAGCGGCAGCCGTGCACAAGCAACCGAGCCGCACACAGGCGGCGCGGCGGCGATGGCAGATTAGGGTTTCGACATTGGCAGATTAGGGTTTTGACATATTTATGTTTTTGCCCTCAAGGCTAGGGTTTTTGCAAAATTATAGTTTTGCCCTTTGTAAATTTCGTAATTCCAGTTTATGTTCTGTCAACATATTTACGGTTTTGCCCTCAGGTCTAATTTCTGCCAAATTATAGTTCTGCCATTCGTATATTTCCGATTTATATATTTTCAAATATTTACAATTTTATCAAAATTGAGAAATTTAGGTTATATTCTCAATTATAAAATTGATAAACGTCATTTATTATAATTATGATTAATTTTATAATAAATGACATTTATCAATTTTATAATTGAGAATATAACCTAAATTTTTCAATTTTGATAAAACCGTAAATATTTGAAAAGATATAAATCAGAAATATGTGAATGGCAGAACTATAATTTGGCAGAAATTAGACCCGAGGGCAAAATCATAAATATGTTGACATAACATAAATTGGAATTTCAAAATTTACAAAGGGCAAAACTGTAATTTTGTAAAAACCCTAGATCTAATTATTATGATATAATTATTACGATGCGTACCTTTTGATGTCATCTATTCAGAGATCTCGTTTGTCTGCTAAGCAATGCCTTTGATCCAAGATTATTGCAAGCACCGTCTTTTAATCCAAGATCGCTGCGAAATCTGCAAGGAGTGCAAAGGAGTAGATCATTTCTCCTCTCTTCCTATCCTTTCATAGGACTCACTGAGATTGATGGATTTTGGGGAGAGGGTTTTGAGGAGAGGGTTGAGGAGAAAAACTGAAATCCCTCAATGAAGAGATGCGTCTGTACGTAACGTGCCATCGCTCACTCAACCCCTTAGAGGTTTTGTCCTTTTATAGGTGAGAGCAGAGGGTCTACGATAAGATCTCAGGAGATTTCCTCCCATCAAGGTTATCTCCCGATGAATCGTTCCGTAAATGGACTTAGTCTATTGGCTAAAATATCTGAACGGAACCCAATTAGTTATCTTATCCAAATTTCGTAATTCCAGTTTATGTTTTGTCAACATATTTACGGTTTTGCCCTCAGGTCTAATTTCTGCCAAATTATAGTTCTGCCATTCGTATATTTCCGATTTATTTCCGATTTATATCTTTTCAAATATTTACGGTTTTATCAAAATTGAGAAATTTAGGTTATATTCTTAATTATAAAATTGATAAATGTCATTTATTATAATTATGATTAATTTTAATCATGATTATTATTTTTGATTATTTGATTAGATTTAATTTTGATTATAAAAAAAATATAAATTATGGTTTACTTTATGATTTTCTCATCTGAATTATTGATTATATATGTGGCAAATAAAATCAAAAAAATCTAATTATTGTTTTTAGAATTTTATTTACTTATTCACATGTATATATGATGTTTACATTTCACATAAATATATGATTTATATGTTATCATGATTATCATATGAGTTTTATTAAAGTTCAATAATTATCATGGTTATTTATTATTGAACTATTTAGCATTAATATTTAATAATTATTATGGTTATTTTATTATTGAACTGTTTTGCATTAATATTCAATAATTATTATTGTTATTTTATTATTGAACT